>JAUIRK010000366.1:0-10285 GCA_030549495.1 Nectonema munidae
AATTACATTTAAATGGCTCAAAAATTTATTTACAACATTTTGCAGACAAATCGTGTCAGCATGAACTAAAACCTTATTCTAAAAGAGAAATAGCAAGATGCTTCAAATTCACAAAATTTCAACTAATATTTACATCAATTTTATACGTGTTTTAACTTGGAGTTTTACGTCAACAGAAATTTTTGAACCCTTTTTGAATCAAAAAAAGTATATGAAAGTCACTTAAAAATATAAATGTATTTTTCAATTATTTTGTCTAGATCACTATTTTACAAAAAAAAAGTTACAAACTATTATTATTTTTTGAAAAATCATTAAGTTCCTTCGCAGGACGGAGTGGGAGTTTTATGTCAACAGAAATTTTTGCACTAAAAATAGGATATGAAAGTTACTAAATAGAAATGTATTTATAAATCATTTTGTCTAGATCACTATTTTACAAAAAAAAAGTTACAAACTATTATTATTTTTTGAAAAATCATAAAGTTTCTTCGCAGGACGGAGTGGGAGTTACGTCAACAGAAATTTTTGCATCAAAAAAAGTATATGAAAGTTACTAAATAGAAATGTATTTATCAATCATTTTGTCTAGATCACCATTTTACAAAAAAAAAGTTACAAACTATTATTATTTTTTGAAAAATTATAAAGTAATTCAACGCATTAGAAAAAATTCAAATTTGAAAAGTGAGCTTTATTTACATTCTAAAAGTGTTCTAAAAATATTCAAGTACACGAAATTTAATTACAAGAACCACGAAGTTACACGAAACAAAATAGATATTGCGAAAAATATATCATATAAAATGTAAGAATAAGGCATGAAGTCAATAATAATTTAGACATTCTGACATTCAGGACAAATGAGTATAGTGTGATTTTTACAAATAGATCTTGAACATTTTTGACACTTTCTGGTTCCTCTCTTTCTGGGATGACAATTAGAAACAAAACAGTATCCTCTTCGGGTTGTTGTTGGAGCAATTTCAATCGTTCTTGTGAATCCATAAAAAGAGAGAAGATTCTTAGTAATCAAGCGAGTAGATGATGTGTTCTCGCACCTAATTCTCATTGACTTTTCAGTTAGACTTAGCGCTAAATTTCTAATAAAATACTTTCTACCACCTCTAGAAGTACTTGGGTACAAATCAGGCATGTTGGCTTTGACTATAATCCAACAATTTACCATTATTGAACACAAAAGACTTTTGGTATTTTATGGAAATGTGCTAAAACATATAAATCAAGTCAATCCTATAAATACTCTTTACATTGACGGTACATTTAAAAAATCTCCAAAGCACTTTTACCAAATAGTAACAGTGCATGCTTTTCACAACAATATTCAAATCCCCATACTCTATGCTCTTGCTTCTGATAAAAAAGAAGAAACATATAAGTAATCTTTTTTCTTTTTACTTCAAATCTTTAAAATGTATTTTTTTAAGTAATATCTTCCAAAGTCTGAAAAAAGTAATTCGGGAAGATCAAGTTACTAGTATTTGTGGTGATTTTGAAAAAGGAATCATTTCTTCAGGAAAAAAAGTACTTTTTTTTATTTACTTTTAATTTAAATTTGTTTCTTTTAATACATTCATTTTAGTCTTTTGTTAATGCCACATACTCGGGATGTTATTTTCATTTCTGTCAATCGGTCTACAGAAAGCTAGCATCCTTAGGGTATGGGTCCAAATACTCAAAATCAACTAAATTCAGACATTGTATTAGGATGTTACTTGCAATTGCATTTTTGCCACCTTCAGAAGTACTTTATACGTTTACTTTAAACTTTTATTGACTCAAAAATTTTAGGTGAAATATATATTTAACAAAATGAAGAGATTTTTAGAACCCCTTTAAATTGGTAGTTTTGTTGAATATTTTGAAATTACTTGGATTCGCAATTGCAATATAAACATATGGAATGTACAAGGAAAAGCAATTAGAACAAACAATCATTGTGAAGGGTTTCACAACGCGTAAGTGAAAAAACACAGAAAAAAGCTTTGAGATATATATATATATAATACCAATTATATTTGCCATACCAATAATCTATTTCTGGAAAATAAAATTCTTAAAGTAAATGATTTGTTTCATTTCAAACTTGCTATGTATATATTTAAATTATTTAATGGGAAGTTACCCAAAATTTTTAACAATGTTTTAGACTCATGATATCCATTTTAGCTCATGATATCCAACTGTCAAATCAAACAGACGAAGCATATGAAGTGGATTTTTCAATATTAAATGGAAGAAGATTTGATGTTTCATATATTTTATCTTGAAATAAAAATTTTCTTGTATGTTTTTTTTCAAACAATATCTAATTATTACATTGAAGACTGTTTTGGGTAAATTTAATTATGTTTGTATTGATTTAAAAAGTAAAAAGTAATAGTAAATATAAAGTAGAAATAAAATATAATATATTCTATTATTTTTTTATTTTCATATTAAGCAGTTTTAAATTAGACATTTTATGGTTATAGAGAGGTTGTTACCTATAGTTAGAAATAAATTTGTCTAAAATAAAGTGTTGAAATAATAAATATTTAACAATAAGTTGAATAAAATTATGTTATTAAAATTAAATATCTATTCTTCAATATATGACAGTTATTTGATTTCGTTTTATGCCACACACTCGTCAAACTCATACACTTCTTTCCCAGACGTTATCAATGCGCACATAGCGAGTGAGCATGTTAAAAGAATAACAAGCGTATATAGAGTAAGAGAGAGTGATGAGGAAAATAAGAACTGCACATTAGTGGAGAAGAGATAAGCATGCTAGCGGTTAGATCAAAGAGTGAAGAAATAATCAGTGAATCACCACAATCAGAGATTCTCCTAGAACCACAAAATCATACACATAAACAATAAAGTATGTGAAAGATACGCACAAATTGTAAATCATTTATGTGTGGATAAATACTTAGATTTCTGTGCGAAGGGATTACGAAAAAGTTTATAATATCCATCACAAGAGAATCATCATGCCACCTAAATTTTGTGTATGTGTACAGAATACGTGCTCTTCGTCATATCCATCGAACTAGATCACATTATATAGTGTGACTTGAATGGTTTTATTTTGAACCATAGATTGTGAATATAAACTTGAATGGTTTTATTTTGAATCATATACTGACGACTGCAATTATGTGTCTTGACAGCTAGACTTCAAAAAAACGGTAACACACTTTGTATTCCTGATAACT
This sequence comes from Nectonema munidae, assembly GCA_030549495.1. Taxonomy (NCBI): domain Eukaryota; kingdom Metazoa; phylum Nematomorpha; class Nectonematoida; family Nectonematidae; genus Nectonema; species Nectonema munidae. The sequence continues at coordinate 3,228 of JAUIRK010000366.1, forward strand.
ATATAAGTTTTCATTTCGATAAATTGAAATCCAACAAGATAGCTTCATCGCTACTTTGATTCCTCAATATTGAAAGAGGTTTCAACCGTAAAAATAAAAATCATCAAGTTGAAAAAAAATTTTTTATTGAAATTTAAAAAAATTTTTAATGTTAAAAATATTTCATAGAAATCAGTTTCAAATAACAAATTATGAAAAAATTTATGTAATGGGAGTAAAAGTCCCACTATCCGTCCTTGAAGGGGTACTAATATGATCCGTCTTGCAAAGGTTGAACCAAATTCTATTTGATTTTAGTTTGACCCATCAATCTTTGAAAGTCACAAAAAAAAATTTCAATGCTATTTATTTAATTTGTTTATTTTTATAATTTAGCAAAAATTTGAAAAAACAGTAAATATTTCGTTTTTATATTTAAATCTTTCATTTGGGGCAATTCACGATCAGTTTTTCTAGTGGCTTTTCTCGTTTCCTTTTTTAACGTATCCTAGGAGACGATTTCCATTTCTTAGAACACTCGTGTCCGACTTGTCCTCAAAGAGTTAATATAAATATTTTACAATAATTTAAAATTTAATTTAATTTAATTTTGGGTGAGACGAAAACACCAATTAGTGCTAAAACTTTTTTACGGGTATAAGAAATAGGAAGATTGATATTCGCCATTTTTATAGCTTTCATCTTACACGTAAAAGCCGCCATTAAGTTTAAGTTTTTGCGTGATCCTTTAATTAATAATATGAAATGAGCTTACCTTCGAATGGCTTTAACTTCAGCAGCTACTAAAATTAAGGATTACGCTTTCAAAATGCGATCACACCCATTTGATCCATGCCATCATCCCATTGTCATCTTTAAATGACACAGACGATTTCTTGATTTTAATGTGCTTTAATACCAAATTGCTTACTTAAAGTCGTCGGCCTTTTATCAGATCAAATGTGTTACCTAAATGGTATATTATTAGTAGTGGTAATTTAACCGATACTTTAAAAAGAGGTTTTGAGTCTTGCTAGTATGGAAGTTTTTAATTGTTCATTCTCTACTTTACACTGATTTATTTATGAAGATGTGAATGTGAATGGGTATCGACGCACACTTTGCATTCTGAATGCGGAGCTCGAGACAGCAAGAATTTGGCAAAAGCCACGTACAAGAATAAAAGAGAAATGAAATTATTATGAGAAATAAAAAAGAAAGCTATACTTTTATTATCAAAAATTTGTACAGTGATACCAAAAGAAATAAGTTATTGCGAAAAGGGGATAAAATTTTGGGATGCGGTTTTTTTCAAAAGTTCAAATTGCAAAGGTTGTTCGTGTCGTAATCTGAGCTGCCGTAGTTGTACAAGTTGTAGCAGTCTTTGAAGTAGTCTTTCAGTGGCCTGAAAGAAACAAAAGAAAAGTTGAGAATTTCATATTCCTCACCTTTAATTTATAGCGAGCTGTTCGCATTCATGCTAAATTTTTCCCTCGGAAATATACAAGTCCTTTTTAACTGAAAATTTTCTATTTTTTAGATGATTTTTAATAATGATCTTTTTCAAAGTAGCCTTTACATTTGCTTCAAAATTGCTAAAACTTTTTTAGTAAAATTTATTCTAAAATTTGATGATGTTCAAAGAGGGTTAAACATATATAGAGAATTTTTTGACTTAAAAAGCATAGAATAAAACATTTTTACAATGTTCAAACGGCGTTTCCTTTTTTAGGTTCTCATTTTCTTCGATTCATCAATAATTTCATGGGTGGATACAGTGGTGTAGCCAGGACGGTCATTTTTATTCTCTTAAAAATTTAAAGCCATTATATCAGCATTGCTGAAGTGGTAAATTTTTTTGCAATAATTCCACTTGACTTGCTTCTGAAAAATTAGAGATTTTTTTGAAAAAGATGCGCCCCTTTGTGCCACTCCATTTTTTCGCTACGCGACTACTGGGTGGAGACTTGACTATTTTATTTCTAAGCACCATTCATGATACTGGTTATAAACTATTTCATAAAAAGGCTTTATTAACTGTTCTATTATTTTGAAGAGCTTAACCCATTTACGCCCAATGTTCCTATTTTGGAACATAAATAATTTCATCTTCGTCTGCTTTTTTCAATGACTTTGAATATAAATCGTCTGCGTTTTTTTTAGATATCGTCTGCTTTGCTTGGCCTTAAATGGGTTAAATTAAAAAAATGCAATTCTATTGCTTAAATTTCAAAGCACCGTGTAATCAAGCACGTTATAACAATCTTCCAAATGCAACGCAATTCGTTTTGTTATATCAACATTTGCTATAAAATTCTGAAGGATAAAGAACTATAAAAAATTGAAAGAAGATGAAGGATTAACTTAAAAATCATAGCTCTGTTGACCAATTAAAATGTCTCTTTTAAAATTGGTCGACAAATGTCTCGGTTAAAGATTCAAAAATGCAATTCGCTATACTCCGGTTATTTATAATGGCGCTCAAATATGGCAAACGCTTTGAATGTTCATTGCTTTTTTCTATATCCGAGAATTTTCGGAGCTCAGTTGTCATAAAAGCTTATATGTATACGCAAAATGTATATGCTTTGATATCATTTAAATCAAGGGGAAGCTAAAATAAAATTTTGCATACTTTTTATACGTATCTTGATGGAAGAAACGTCATTTTGATTTTGAATTTTACTGCATACTAAAATCCCCCTAATTTGGCCACATTTCCTTAGGCTTCTTTCACTCAATAAAGGCACTATTTGCAAAATTGAACAACTAAATAAACGAAACGAGATAATCAGACTAAAAACCACAAAAATAGCGAAAATCATTCATCAAGCTACACTTATTAAATATTAAAACTTTTTCCTTATATATTAAAAAGTGTTATAATTTAAAAAAAAAAATTTAATTTGGAAAAAAAAGATTTCCAATTGTATTGGATAATCATATGAACTTTTGGTGAAAACGGGTGAAGAAGGTCAGAGTTTTCGCCCACAGTTTGAAATCTTAATTTCATTTAAGTTCATAACCTTTTGCCAAAAATCTTTTCATACAGATTCCATATTACAAGATAAAGGATTTGTCAATCAATCTTCTATTTTGAGCTCAAACAAGTACTCAATTGTGAACAATATGTTATCTTTCAGCTGAGATTTATGATTAGAAAAAATTTGACTTGAAAAGTTAAGTTTTTCTATTTGTTTATACAATGCCTGACTATTTGCCAAAAAAATTTTCTACTTAAATTCAATTTTGGCCAAGAAGTGTACAATTTGCCAACGGTTGAGAAACCGTGCCTATACTTTTAATTTTATGCTTAACCCGTTAACAACCAGAATAATCAGACGATGTCTAATGTAAAGCAGAAGATTTGTATTAAAGAGCATTGATAAACGCAGACGATTTTATTTTTATAAAGTCGGCTGTGGTCGATAACCGGTTAATTTATATACTTTTTTAAGCCTTTTGTATAGAAAATTTTTTGGACGACCTTATTGATCTGGCAACTAATAACTAAATAATTTATAAATTACAAGATTATTAAAGATTTTCATATTTTTATTAAAAATAATTTGTTAGATGCTTTTAATTGAGGTGTTTAGTCTGACCGAAAATGAGATTGAAAATAAATGCCTAATCCTTTCTCAATATTTTAGCTAGTGCTAAAAAAGAGCTATTCCGCTAATAAACCCATGTTTCTTTCATGCCAAGCAAAAATAAAGGATACACGAATTGGGCAAAAAATTGTCCTTTAAAGTTATTAAGAGATCAAGGCAAAAAACTGTCACACTTCTCTAACTCTGAAAGTCTTTCGCCACAAAAAAAGGACATTAAAAAATCAATCAATGAATTTACAGTCGCAATAGCGAGCAAAGTTGAAATATTGCAAATCTGCAGTATAAAGGATTATTCTCAATTTTCAAAGGCAATTTTCCCATTTAAAGGAGATCCCAAAATATCTATTATTTCAGAAAGCCTATCAAAATGTGCATTATAGGTGGGGCGTAGATCTGTCTTTTCCTTGCAAAAGTTCAAAAAATTAATTTTCAATTTTTATTTTTCGGATAAAATACTTTTAAATTGAAGGGATTCTCTTTATTCTCGGCCATATATTTTTGTTGTTGATGAACTATAAAAGCTCATTCAAACTATTCTGTTCCATTTTTGCCAATCATATTCATTTATTAAAAAGATTGACTAATTATATTTATCGACTGATAAATCCGCGAAGGAATTAGTAGTAAAATGTTTTTTTCTGTCGTCTTTACAATGTGTATATTTTCGACCAATCAAATCCACGCTTGTTATTCACTCATAAAGCTACAAACAGAAAATAACAAGTTACCATAAAAAGGTAAATAAATGATGATTATTGATGGCTGAGCGAGCCAATAGTATGTGTAAATTTATCATACCCGTCTAGAATGTCAAAGGTTGCGCCTTCGAATGGAAAGAAGTTGTAGTCTTCCCTTATTTCTGGCCACGGTCCTTGGAAAAAGTGTTTAATAGAATGAATCGTTTCAAAAGTTAATACAATTCATTGCTCACTTCGTAGATCAAAAGGAAGGTATCTTTCAACTAAAATAAAAAGATGATAAATGTCATTTCCCGGATGCAAAGACTCTGGTCTTTTCAATTTTCGCTAAATTCTTACCAGAATGCACGGATACAAACTAAAAGTGTGAATTATTGTTTTAAATAATTTTTTAAGGATCAAGAATTGATAATTACCAAGCAAAAAGTGATAGCAATAAGACCAATCTTCATTTTGTAATATGTCTGAAATATGTTAAATATATAAGAAAAATTGCATTTTAGCTTTTTAAGTTTTTAGAATTTTTAAAAATGACAATACAATTTATGTTTTACTAATCAGAGTAACCAAGATTCCATTTTCTAAATAAGTGAATGATTTTTTATTTGATCAAAAAATATTATTTTTATATGTTTATTTTGGAATCATTTAAAGCATCAAGTCTTATTTGTGGTTTTCTTTCTTTTATACCAAATAAAATTTGGTATACAATTTTAAGAAACTCAAAAATTACTCTCAAAAGATAGATGAAAATATTTTTTTGCATGGTCCTTTTTATTATGTATCCGAAACAGACTTTTAAGTCTATTTTTTTAATCAATCACTTTTTTCATCCTTCCTATTCTCTTTGTTAACTTTATTTTTTGAAGATTTTAAAAGTTTATATCATCCTACAACATCAAATATTAAAAAAAGATTTTAATATGATTTCAAATTTTTCTGAATATAGGGAATCAAAACACATTTTAAAGTAGCAGCCACGTGAAGAACACAAGCTCATATTTTATTCTTAATATATCATTAATTTTAAATTCTCTATGAAAAATGTGTTTCAATTTCAACAAATTTTCTATTCATTTTTGCCAACAAAGCTTACTTATGTTTCAGAATTTATGGGAAATTTGTTAATTTTATAATCAATAACTTTAAATCAATATATTGCAAATAGTACACTTTTATTAGATACGTGCACGATAGGAACTTCATATGAAGCACTAATTCCTCTCATTGGTCTAGCCATACTTCTTAGTCAATGCAGACTGATTCATCAAAAATAAATATTCAATTCATCATTCAAATTTAAAATTTTTAAAATTAGATTTAATTTTCTAATCAATTGAGACTTTGATCGGAAACTTTTCAATAAATTTTCCTTATAAGATAATAAGGAAAATAATTTGGAAAAGTTTGTAATCATTGAGAAAAGGTAATGGTGCCGAGGCGTATTTTCATCGAGAAGGCACACTTGCGCCGCTTGTATCGAACTATGAGGACTTGATGAGGGATTGAACCCAAGACCTTGAGTTATCAAAACACAGTTTCTAACCAACCTTACTCACGCCCCCAAAATTTTCATTGAGAAATGTTTTAAACTCTCCGAAATGCTGCCATACTTGAAAATTAAAAAATAATGTATATCTGAGGAGGTTAATGGAAAAAGTTACATAATAGATTTTAAAATGCGCTAAATGGAATCGATATCCTTCTTTTCTTTTTTAAACAATGTAATTTTTGTTGGCCGAAAGCAAATTTTGATTAATCTCTATTGAATTCCATTTACAGGAATAATAATCCAAATGAGTTAATTAAATGGTAGATTGAATCATATCATCCAATCATTGTATAGTGTCAGTTAATTAAACGGTTATGCCACAAAGAAAAATTTTAATCTCTTACTTGATTAATGTAAAAAGCAGTAATGAAAGATGAGAAAGCGAATCTTGTATGAAAGTGTGTGACACCGTGATGTCTACTTTATAAAGGGCGTGTGACCTTGAACTAAAGAAAAATATTTTCTTCACCATTATCTTCCTCATCTCTCTATATTTTGGAAATGGGGTGTGTGGGTGCGTAGAGGGGAGATGTTATAAATGAATGACATAACAGAAAATGATTTTAGAACTCATTTTTGTTTTTACCCGCCTCCCATTTCCTGCATTAAGAGTGTCAACATGAAAGTGAACATGCATAACATCAAAATAGTGAAAAAGCAAAAATAAAATTTTGCCTACTTTTTATGCGTATCTTGATGGAAGAAACGTCATTTTGATAAAATAACAGGTTGATTGCTTACAAAGTTTGTAATTCCATGTGATGATATTAATACTCTATCTACAGGCCTTTCCAAACTTTTATAGGGTAGCCAAATTTAGTGATTTTGATGATGACGCCCCAAAATTTGTTTTCTCTTTTGGACCCTTGAATAGCAAGTTATTTAGTTAGTGAGCTTGTTAGTTATGTAATTTTTCATTTAGTTTGTTATTTTTATAATTCTTGTCATGCAATTCCTTTGACCTGTCGCTCCTATAAATTTGCGCATATTTTGTCACTCTTTTGCCATATCTCTTCTTTGAATTTCCACATTTTTTCTCATTTCGTCCTTTTTAAAAGATATATATACCATTTTTAGTTCTAAACGGTCTTTTTTAAATTCGAAAGTGTCTTTTTCAAATTCTAAAGTGTCTTTTTCAAATTCTAGGGTCTTTTTTAAATTCGAAAATGTCTTTTTTGATTTTACTTTTCTGAATAAGCTTTAAAGTCTTATTTC
>JAUIRK010000368.1:5000-77094 GCA_030549495.1 Nectonema munidae
AGATCGAGGTAGTCGTAATCGAATACGGATCAAAAGGCAGTGCAGTAATTTTGGCCTTGAAAGATACTTTACGTTTTGTATCACATCAATATTACTGTCGCATTTGGAACTTCAAAATAAAAATTTAAACAATATTCTGTACAAAGAACAAATGATAAACAAACGATAAACTTTTCTTCTAGAAAAACTCCATTACATTATTGTTTACATTGATTATGTGCAATCAAGGTCACATAGTTACTGCGTAAATTTATACGGTAATGAAGCCTGCACTTAAAAATGGTATATTAGGATCTTGTTGTAACGAGTTTTATTGTCGATTGGCCAGATAAAAGTGAACACAGAGATTTTTTCGGAAATTACATAATTGACCTTGATTATGTAGTCTTTTGTGACAATATAACTTAAAAGTTATATTTTATTTTGTTGATTCAAAGAACTCCAAAAATATATTTTTTTTAATTCTGAGTTTTAGGTTCTCCTTATTACACTCTAATTTAGTTATAAAGATTGCATCGAGGCTTAATGTCTGCTTTATCGTGCCATAGTTTTGGTACTGGTAAAATAGTAATTATTTTGTAACTGGTTTTCATACTGGAGCTCATTATTTCTATTTTGAAGATATGTGCCCCAATAAATCAACAGGTTTATTTAACAAAACTGTCATTAAGGTCTTTAGATTAAAAAATATATGAAAAAACGTTTTTGTGTTAAGAAATTTTATAGTAAAAAAAACATAACTTTTAAGTTAGGATGTCATTAATGGGTTAAAGCGATTGGTAAAAGATAAGTTACAAGACTTTAGCATTCAGAAAAATAATGTTTTATTCATTGTGACATATAATGCATCCAACACGCTGAGTATGGTCAACCAACTGAATGAAAGACCAAGAGAAGAGTCGTTTTACAGAAGAATGTGCAGCAGAAATTCAAGAACAACCTGAGCCTAGTCACAGTAGCCAGCCAATTGACTGGGATGACAACAGAGAAACAAGAGGATTTAAATTTTTTGAAGGATTTATGGAAGTACCAAGTAGCATAGACGATTTTGCTGACGTGGCAACCCACATTTCAGAAATTGAACACCAGCGTTCAATTCGCATTAGAGCATACATCACAGTGTTTGCTTGTGACTGAAAAGGGGCAGAAGTGGAACAATAGTAGCTATAAACAGAGTGCAGGAGTCGGCATCCTAAGAATTCTAGGATTCCGATTTAGACCTCATACCAGTGGCTTAGCCAGAAAATAGAAGTTGGAGGGGCAGACATTTTTATTCGTAAAGTAAACAGTTTTACCAAAAAAGAATGTAGTTAAAGCACATGTACTTTAAGAATTTCAGTAATGTGATATTAATAAAAAAAAATTTTTATTTTTATTTGGAAATCATGAAGTATCACAAATTTATTTTTTGGAAGTTTTTTTCAAAGAAGAAGCCTTCTCGACTTTCTGGAAAAAAAATGTAAAGATTTCATTGTTGACAATTTTTTTGTAAACTCTTTCAGATACGAAAGAAGCATAAGATTTACAAAAGTGTGTGAAAAAAATGAAAAATTCATTCTTCCAATTTGTAAACCCATTTTTAGTAAAAGCTACATCTTTCTCTTTTTCTCTCATGAAAAAATTCCTGCATGTAAAACAAAATGCTACTTTTGAAACGGGGCAAAATTCAAGTGAAAGTCTTCCTTTAAACCACTCTTTCTTGAAGTCACGAGTAGGGTTTCTGTAATTACATCATTAAACCCCTCCTGGGAAATTTTCCAAGAATTTTTGTTTCCCATGATCCCGGGAAATTCTTTTCTTTTATTTATTTTTCCTTCTCAAACTTAAAAGTGGAAAATAAAACAATTTTATTAGAAAAAAATAAATCTTTATTACTGTAATACTTTTTCAAAAATAATAAACAAACTCTCCGATGATAGTCGTGTTCTGATTTTTGTGAAAGAAAGTGTAGCCGACGAGAAAGCTCTTTCAGCCTCAACGGATGTTGTTGGCACTGTTTTTAAAGCTCTTTCCAATTTTATTATGGTAGTTGAATTCACTCCATTTGCTTCAAACTTCATAAGCTCTTGCTTCCAACTTTCTTGTCCTCTTTCAACTATCTTTTATTCATTTTTATTTCAAATCTCACTTCCAGCCTCTTTTCTAAAAACAAAGTGTCTTCGACATCATCTATTTCACGTTCATCCAACAAAGAGCCTTTTACTTCCTCTGTCTCCAAGTTTTCAGAGAAATTACTTTTAACTATTTTGTCACTTAGTCTATATATGATATTTTTGTCTGGCAGAGAGATAATTTCTTCTCTTTGCGCACCGTAATTTCTCCCTGGTTCAAATATTCTAACATTCCAACTAAATTGACATTTTTCCTTTTCAAAATTCGATCATTTAACTTTTCTTTGATAGCTAGTGAAAAACTGGAAGGTTCTTCATCCAGCTCAATATTGATAAAATCAAATACTGCTTCAGCAGTGAACAAGGTGGCTTTTCTATTACAAAGTTTTTCTAAACCTATTTTGAGAGGCTGAAGAGAACAAACAATGTTTTTCATATCTCTGTGGAAGTATTGAAATTTTTCATGTCAATCAAAGAGTCAGACCCCATGCCTTTGCAATCGGAGATTTCAATTCAAGAAATCTTTCCAGCAAGGCTAATAAGCGGTTCCATCTAGTTTTAGAGTCTAAAATGACTGATTTCGCACATGTGTCGCCAAACTTTGATTGAATATACCTTTTTAAAATACCATTCTTCAAAGGTGACTTCCTGAATATTTTCACAATTTTTCTAACTTTTTTTTTATCAATTCACCCACATTATCATTAATATCTAAAGACTTCAAGCTGTTTTCGAAGTGCTCTCGATTTTTAAAGCCAAAGAAAAATCGTCATCCAGCTCAATTTTTTCATCAGGAAACTCATCTATTTCCTCATTTGGACTTGATGATTTTTTATAAATAACATTGCAAACAGCAAGATGAATCCAATGCGCATAAAACTGATGGTGCTCACAATCCCGAAGTTTCCCTAGTTTTAACATGACACTTGCACCATCTGTTACACATACTACCACATTCTTTTTGACATCGATACCAAACTCATCCAACTTTTCCGTCAAAACATGAAAAAAACATCAGATGTATAGCTTCCAATCATCTGCAGCATACCCAAAAATATAAATTCGCTATCATTGAAATGAACGTTTAGATTTAAATATCAACTTCTATTAACTGAAATATATTCATCAAAGGATAAGCTACATTTTTGACCACTGAGAAGTTTTTTTCAATATCTTGTTTAACTTTACATATAATCAAATCATACTCTTTCATAATTAATTTCATGACATCAGTCGGATTTTTCGGTAAAAAATAACCTTGAACAATTATTCATTTTAATGGATTAAATTAATGAATATTAATTTAAGCCAGAACAGTAATTTTTATTTTAAGTAAACTTTTTCAGGAAATGAGGTTCCAATATCGTTCCCAGGAGAGCTCGAAATTTTCTCGAGCTAAAAAATTGAACTGGATCCCGGGAAAGAAACCCTAGCCGCGAGTGAACTCACAGTATTTTTTCGATTGTATCCTTGAATTTTTGGTTGCAAAGGCTTTATAATATTTAATCTTGTGCCTTCAGTGTTTTTAATTCCGCTTGTGCTATCAAAAGGAAAAAATTGAAATACAATTAAAGTTATCAATTTAACGAGTTTTGATAATAAAAAAATAGATTTAACTATTTGTAGAAAAATATCATAGTAAAAATTACGCGGTTTGAGATTTTTCTACATCTCCATAATCTTTTTTACAATAAGTAGTTCCACAGCAAACGTTCTGTTCATCGTTTGCCGACAATTTATTTCTGAAAACTTTGTCTATTTTACTTTGACTTTTCATACTTGAAGCAACTTTCAATGCTTTTCTAAGTGTTCCGGATCAAATTTAATTCTGAAACTTTTTAGATAGATATATTGCGACATAAACAAACATAACCGCTGTGCAATTCATTGAGACTTCCCCATTGCTGTATGTTTTTTCTATACAACAGACCTAATTTATACTAACTTTATTATTTAAACCTGACAATACAATTTGAAAAGCAAATAATAATTTTTTTGAAATACAAACGCAAAAAAATAATTGTCATCCAAATTTTAATATGTGAAATTCGTAGGTTTTATGTTTTCAAAATTCGAACATTATTATTTGTCAAAACTTCGCTAAAGTACTGATTTGCCGAATTGATGGTCAACCTGCACACAATTTACGTATTACATTTCTATTTTGTAGGTAAAAATACTCCTGTAAAAATGCCCCCGTTAATAATGACCCAAGTGAAAATGCCTACAATCTGCAATTAGGTCAAAGGGCCCCCAATTGTTTGTTTTTCAAAAATTAAAAAATTTATATAACCAAGAAAGATGAGACACTTCAAACTCAGTGTTTAGATCATAAAACTAATAATCAAAATTTTGTTTATTTCCATAACTCCTACCTCTATTACACAGCCAATAGTTTTGCTAAAATTAATCTTATCGTTTGAAATGAGTTTCATCATTTTTCTTCACGTCAATAGAAAAGTAGGACAGTCAAGATATAGATTTTTATATCTTATCTTTTTTCTCATCTTTTTGCATCCAAGGGAGCACTAAAAACATCCCTGATAAAGGATGATTTATATAAATATTTGATCATATAAAATAAAACATAACACAAAACTTAGTCAGCAAATTTCGAATATATAAAAGATGTGTTTAACTTTGAGAAAAATATAAAATTTTGCCCATAGGGTAAGAACAAATAGAATAATTGACTTAAAAAAAGTTTCAAAAATATTCTAGAAAACAATAAAAAGCGATAACATCATTTTTAGCAAATTATTGAAAAGAAAATAATCGTAGAAACATTCCAGATTTGGCAAAATTTCAGAATTTTTGTTTCTATGAACTAAATTCAAAATTTGATACAGACTGTAACTTTCAAAGTTTTTTAAATATCCTGAAAAAACAATATGGGCAATTCGACCTATTAGCAAGTTGGGGCATTTTGCGTATTTCGAGATTGGGGGCATTTTTACCGAGCACCACATTTCTATTATAATTATGAAAAAAATTTGTAATTCACTTACAAAAGAGGACCGCAGATAAAGACGAAAAGCAAAGAGCTTCTCACAAAGTGTAGGAAAATCGAGAAAGTGTTATAGATGTATAACCTGTATGGAATAAAATCGGATTACCTATGGAGTAAAAAAATAAAATGGTTGAAGCCAAAGCGAAATTAAAAAAGTCAAGGAAAATGACCCCTTGTAAGCCTATGAGGACAAACATTTGTATTCTCGGTCACGGTCCGACTTATCCGATATACGAGTTATCAGGGTCCGAGTTAACGAGGGTCTAGTATTTACAAACATTCTAGTCATTAAAATTACGATTTTTACTTAATATGTTGTTGAGCATAGAAAAACTTCTTTCTACTTTTATTGATGTGGCTTGTCCATTTTCAAGTAGACAGTATATGAAAAGGCTAACATCAGATTTTGTTCTCTTCAGCAAGTTTAAATATGATTTCTTTAACTTTTTGTGAAGAAGGCTTCGCTAATTTTTGGCATAATTTTTAAAGGCAAGGGAAAAAATAAGTATTTAAAAACAAGAATTCTATGCGACTTTAAAATTGAAATTACAAAAGGTGTCAATACAGAAAGGTGTCAAATGTTCACTTCCTCTATGCTTCTCATTTTTCAGTCACATCAGGCGTATAAAATAAAACATATGTAAAACAAATGAGCTCTAGTCACGTTTTCGGAAATCTAAAGTCTGAAAATCTCTGAAGTAAGTTTTCATGCATTGTTCGTGAGCAACTTTCCCTCTAGCTGACCTATCTTTACCTGCACAACATTTTCTGTCACTTTTCTCACTCAAAATAATATGACGATTACACAAATTCTTTGTAAAAAGCACACTTATGCACAAAGCCTCTCTTTGAGTCTCTTTTTCTCTCTTATTTTTTCTCTCTTGTCTCCCCTTTTTGCCTAATTCACAAATATGCGTGTGATAGAAAAAAATTTCTAAGCCACCACTGTATGTATACACCACACGCACACAAATGCGACCAAACAAAGACGCGTAATAAATCCACTTTTGTCGAAAAGTTTTACGTGACTTTGGCAAAAATGATCGTCCCAAAAACTTATAATTTTTTGAAAGTATTCATGAAATTTATCACTTTTTTCGTCTTGTTTTAACTTATTTTTATAACATGTTCTACAAATTCGTACCATTCAGTATTAATATAAAATCGTTATCAAAATATTCATAATTATGTTTATTTTGAGTGAAGTTCTACTCTTACATATTTTATTAACCTATTCATTTAATATTTTTCTTCTTTATAAATTTTTGAATTTAAGGTATCGAAGCTCCAATCAGTGTCAGGGAATTTTGAATATTTTTCAATAAAAACTATTGGAAATTGACCTACATTTGAAAAATTGACTTTATATTTTTGTTTGATTCACACTTTATCAAGTTCTAAATCTGTTTGGACTTTTTCAAAAGTTAGAGATTAATTTTATAGAAATTGGCTTCTTTATCGTGCTCTAATGATTACTGACTGTTTCTTTAACTAGAGTACTAACGCGTGCTCTTTAGTTCGATGCTTTAGTTTATCTATCCTTGCGTATACTAACTAAAGAGAAATGCAATTTTTCGCTATTTGTGTTCGAAAAATCCTTTTCAGAATTTACCCGATCTCAGTGTTTTCCTATTGAAAATAATCTTCTTGTGACCTTAAGTTTTTTATCCATATCATGTATTGTATTGATATGAACAGATACTATTCTGGATGTTTATAAGCAATCCTTCTTCGATATTTGTGGTAAATCATTCATGATCCTTTTTATTCAATTACAAAAAGCAATCCATCTTCCTCTCAGTGGTCGTAGAATCGCCCACTTCTGGGCGAAAATGGAATTCAGGTGGGCAATTTTTTTAACAAATAGTTGAGCATTATATAAACATTCAAAAAAGAACAGTTAGAAAATTATGTTAGGAAGGTTTTCTTCCACCACCAATTAAAAAAAAACATTTAAATTAACCCTATGAGCGACACGTGGGGCATTTTAGACCCCCCTTCACTCAACTAAAACTTCTGTTGAACAAAATTTCCAAATGGAAGTACTAAGTTTAGTATTTATGCTTTTAAAATATCTAAAAGCTTCAATCAGAACTTCAAAAATATTTTAAAAAAAATAAAATATCTTTCAAATATGTTTTTATACCAAATCGATAATGCTTGTTTTATTTCTGTACTCCATTTTGGCTAATACGGTAAAAAAATCTGAAAGCCCCCTTCCAGAAAGACGTGCGCCCGATTCAGAGTGATCTCTTCAAGAGATTAAAAGAAAAATTCTGAATAAAATAAATCTTTGAAAACGAAGGAAAAACAATCAAAACAAGAAAGGCAAAAAGTGCTCGGTTCTGCGTGCAATATTGACAAAAATACATATAATAAAGTTCCATTTACTAAATGGAACAAAAATTATACAGCAACCACAATTTAAATCTAGTGGTAAATATTTTGAAAATCAAACTGTCCGAATTGCTGTTTATGAATAAGTTTATTTAAAAATTAAAATCTAATTTAATGACACACAATTTATCACCAAAAGTTGGTTTATTAGATAAATTAAGCCAAAAAAGTAAATTTATAATTTATTTTTATAAAAATAAATAACACTATTAAATTCGCAATCAATTTAGTGGCTCTACATAGGAATTTTGTAAAGTATTCAATATTTAAGGAAAAGCTAGCACGAATAAGGAAACGTCAATTAGCTAAAAATAGAATGATATCAATGAAATATGGCTGCGATTCATAAGTCTAATAAGATTTTAATAAGAAAATGTAATTATCACAAAATCATCTTTCAAAAAAATATAAAATTTTTTTATTGGAAATATCACTAATCGACTTCTTCAATCGTTGGGCCTCCGCCACTAGTAGGACCAGGACCTCCAGCTCCAGGCATACCACCCGGCATTCCTCCAGGCATACCACCTGCACCACCATAAAGTTTAGTCATTATAGGATTGAATTTAGACTCCAATTCTTTCTGTTGATGTTCAAATTCATCCTTTTCAGCCAATTGATTAGCATCCAACCATTTCAAAGCTTCATCACACTTCGTTTCAATCATTTTCCTGTCATCTTCACTTAGCTTATCCTTGAGCTTCTCGTCATTAATCGTTGATTTCATATTGAAGATATAAGACTCAAGGCCATTGCGTGAGGAAATTTTTTCCTTTTGAGCATCATCTTCATTTTTATATTTTTCAGCTTCAGACACCATACGCTCAACTTCTTCCTTACTAAGGCGACCTAAGAAATAATAAAATAGTATCATGGCTGAAAAATGTTAAAATAATACCTTTGTCATTAGTGATTGTAATCTTATTTTCTTTTCCAGTACTTTTATCAACGGCTGAAACATTCAATATTCCATTTGCATCTACGTCAAAAGTGACCTCAATTTGAGGTACACCTCTTGGAGCAGGAGGAATTCCACTCAATTCAAATTTACCAAGAAGATTCTAAATAAAATTATTAAGAAAAATAAACCTAATGCAGTGTAAGTTTACATTATCTTTAGTCATCGCTCTTTCGCCTTCAAAAACTTGAATCAATACACCAGGTTGATTATCGCTATAAGTCGTAAAGGTCTGAGTTTGCTTTGTAGGTATTGTAGAATTTCGTTTAATTAAGGCAGTCATAACTCCTCCAGCAGTCTCAATTCCCATGGATAAAGGAGCAACATCAAGTAAAAGCAAATCTTGAACAGCCTCAGACTTATCACCATGTAAAATCGCCGCTTGTACAGCTATAAATACGAAAATGAAAAAAAAACGAAAATAAATATGTAAATAGCACATACCAGCTCCATAAGCCACGGCTTCATCTGGATTTATACTTTTGTTCAACTCTTTTCCATTAAAATAATCTTGAAGCAACTTTTGAACTTTAGGAATACGCGTTGATCCACCAACTAAAACTATTTCATCAATTTTACTTTTATCAAACTTCGCATCCTTTAAAGATTTTTCAACAGGATCAAGAGTTCCACGAAACAGATCAGAGCATAGTTCTTCAAAACGAGCGCGAGTGATAGAAGTATAGAAATCCATTCCCTCAAATAAGGAATCAATTTCTACGCTAAAAAAATATCTAGAATTAGACACGAAGAAAAATATCCAATTATTAAAAATTCGGAAAAAAATTGTCAGACATCCAAGGATAAAACATCATAAATTTTACAGAAGAAACCGCGAGGTTAAAAATCATCATTAAAAAATGAATTTGAAAAATAAGAAAATAATTATACCTTGCTTGAGTGCTCGAAGAAAGAGTTCGCTTAGCTCTTTCACATGCAGTTCTGAGCCTTCTTAAAGCACGTTTATTTTGTGATATATCCTTTTTATGTTTACGTTTAAATTCTTGGACAAAATGATTAACCATTCTGTTGTCAAAATCTTCTCCTCCGAGATGTGTATCTCCACTAGTTGATTTGACTTCGAAAATTCCATCTTCAATAGTTAGAATTGAAACATCAAAGGTTCCACCACCCAAGTCAAAAATAAGAATGTTCTTTTCTTTACCTACCTTTTTATCCAACCCATAGGCAATTGCAGCAGCTGTAGGCTCATTAATTATACGTAAAACATTTAATCCAGCAATAACACCCGCATCTTTGGTAGCTTGACGCTGCGAATCGTTAAAATAGGCAGGCACAGTTACAACAGCATCAGTAACAGTCTTGCCCAAATAGGCTTCAGCTGTTTCTTTCATTTTAACCAAGACCATAGATGAAATTTCTTCTGGGTAAAACATTTTTTCTTCACCTTTATACTCTACCATCATTTTAGGTTTACCACCTTCATTTTGAACAGCAAAAGGCCAGTGTTTCATATCGCTTGTAACAGATGGATCTGTAAACTTTCTTCCAATTAACCTCTTTGCATCAAATATAGTGTTAACCGGATTCATAGCAACTTGATTTTTAGCTGCATCTCCAATCAACCTCTCGGTATCAGTAAAAGCTACATAGCTAGGAGTTGTTCTATTACCTTGTTCATTAGCGATTATTTCTACTTTTCCATGTTGAAAAACACCAACACAAGAATAGGTAGTCCCCAAATCGATTCCAATAGCAGGAGCTTTAGACATTTCAGAAAGAAAAAAGAGCAGAATAAAAATAAAATGATAGTGTCGCTGAATTTATTTATATATAGTAAAATCTAAAGAAGCTTCTAGAAATTCTAAAAATAAAAATTTTAATTTAATTTAACTGTCGTTGAATTCATATATATACGATAGAGCAAAATCTAAAGAAGCATCTAGAAAATTCTAAAAATTTAAATAAAAAATAAATAAATAATATTTGTTTTATTTTATTATAACAAATAGAAAAATAATGAGTTTAAAATAATTATATTTGCTAACAGTTTCAAGTTAATCGATCATAATACAAAAGTATAATTATTTGATATAGTTTATATTTTGTAGGTTGTTTGATGCTATGATTATATGAAATGATAAAAAAATAGGACATTAGAAGATTGTAAGTGAGATAAAAGGTAATAAAGAATGTTTGAGTGTAGATATTATAATATCATGTCATATTTTATATCATTATTTATACGAAAAATTTAAATAATCAAAAAAGGATATAAGGTTAGTAGGTAGGTTGAAGATAACTAAGCACTTTCAAACTTTAGTTGATAAGATTGAAAGAATTGCTGGATAGAGGAGAAATAGAAAGTAGTATTAATGGAGCAAAGTCTAAAATAGATCATTTAATTTAGGGAAGATTGGGAGTTGAAATTAATGATTATTCGTATAACGCTATGTTGGTAAAATGTGTCTAAATAGCTTTTCAATTTGGATTTAGATATTTGGAGGTGTTGAGGATTGAGTTAGTAAATATAGAGATGAGATTAATGATTTTGGGGTGGGATAGAATGGTAATAGGGAGGGAGGGAGATTTGAGAAGTGTAGTAGTATATTATCAATGATTTTAATCCGTTGAGGTGAGAATATTGAGCAGTGGAGGATGATGTGGATAGGGGTTTCAATGTGGGGGCATCCATAACTGCAAAAAATAGTTGGAGTGTAGTTTTATGTTGAAAATGTACCATAGCATGGGCAATATGCGCTGAATCATCCTATTATTTAACGTGAAAGTGTAAAAGTTGTATTCAGAGTGAATTGGGCTAAATTGGAAGGTATGTTGTTAAGAAATTCTTTTGTGATTGAATAATTTAAGAATGGCTCGAAGGTTGATAAAAGGAAAGATGGGTTTAGAATGAAATGTGTCTCTCGGAACATCATTCGCTGGCTCTCACCCCATTGCCCTTGTAATGCATACTTTTTTAAATTCAAACTTTCTCCTTTATTGTCCAATATTTCATTCTCATAGACAACAACTCCTTGAAAAAAGCCGCTACATTTTTAAAGATATTCCATCCTTTCTATATGATCTGCTACAACAACCATTACTCATTAAACATCTCTCTCTTCTCATAACCACCATCAAACCAATACTCTCTGCAAACCAAACACTCAATCCTCCCACAAAAATCTAATCACAATAAGCCATCATAATCACTAATCCATACATTCTACAAAACAGTCTAGTGTCTACAGTCATGAAACAATTTCATTTCAACCACTTCGCTGTCTGCGCAAGATCTAACACTTTTTAATGGGTGGGACTTTTAACCCAAATACACACAAATATACCCAAATACACCCAAATATACCCAAATACACCCAAATATACCCAAACAGATCAAAACAAATTTAAATATACACAGAATAAGTTAGCTATACATAGAAGAATTATTCTCAGCATAAAATTTAAATAAATTATTAATTTGAAATTGAATTATAAAAAATTTAAAAAATAACTTGATTATTTATTTGGTTGGTTGAATAACAAACCACTTTCTCCCGTACGGCTATGTGCTCACAATATGCCTGAGATGGTTAATCACAGATTTTGTTACTTTATTTTTAAGAGTCGGGAGCCTTTATAGTTTGTAAGTTGGTTTGATGCGCCACCATACATAAGCCACTTATGCTGGTTTACAGGCAATCGCACATTACCCGGCGTGAGTCTTTAGTATTAAACCCTTGAACTTATATTATAATAATAACTTAAAATATAATAATTATTTGTAAATATATAATTATTTTATAATATAATTTTTTCTTAATTTAAATTAATACTAATATATGTGGTCTGGCAAGATAATGGGAGACATAAAAATTTATAACAATAGTCTATTGCTACTCCCCATTCCTTACATATATATTTCAACTATGCTGAATTCAGTGTGATGTCCATTTTTTATCAAAATCAATCAAACCTGTCAAAAAATTTATTTCTATTTGACAGCTCTTTTTATTAAAATAATTATATAAAGTTTTTTACACATGTATACCCATTTTCAAATATGGTAATTCAGTGGTGATATTCATTTTTTATGAAAATCAATCAAACCTGTCAAAAAATTGATCTAAATGCGACAGCTCATCTCAAAAAGGAACTTTTTATCTAAATAAGTATATAAAGTTTTTTACAGATGTATACCCATTTTCAAATATGCTGAATTCAGTGGTGATATTGTTTTTTTATGAAAATCAATCAAACCTGTCAAAAAATTGATATAAATGTGACAGCCAATTTCAAAAAGGAACTTTTTATCTAAATAAGTATATAAAGTTTTTTACACATGTATACCCATTTTCAAATATGCTGAATTCATTGGTGATATTCATTTTTAATGAAAATCAATCAAACCTGTCAAAAAATTGATCTAAATGTGACAGCTCATCTCAAAAAGGAACTTTTTATCTAAATAATTATATAAAGTTTTTTACGCATGTATACCCATTTTCAAGTAAGCTGAATTCAGTGGTGATATTCATTTTTTATGAAAATCAATCAAACCTGTCAAAAAAGTGATTTACATATGACAGCTCATCTCAAAAAAAAGAAACTTTTTATCCAAATAATTATATAATGTTATTTACACATATACACCCATTTTCAAGCATGCTGAATTCAGCGGTGATATTCATTTTTTTTATAAAAAGCAATTAAGTTATCAAAGCATTGATTTATATATGACAGCTCATCTTAAAAAGAAACATTTTATCTAAGTAATAATATAAAGTTTTTTACACATATATACTCTACGCAAATACACACATTTGCGTAATTCAGTGGTGATATTCATTTTTTTTATAAAAATTAATCAAAACTGTCAAAAAATTGATTTATCCCAAAAAGAAAGGATCATGCACGGTTTTTTAAATTAAAGAATTACGTTTAATAGAAAGTATAGGGAGGTTAAGAAGTTTACCGTGTATGGCATTTTACACATATATACCCATTTTCAAGTAGGTTGTGTTTACTGGTTATATTCCTTTTTTTTTTAGTCAAACATGACAAATAATTTAAATATGACAGCCAATGTCAAAATTAAAATTTTAATTTTTTTAAAGTTTTTATACATTTCAAGTATGCAGAATTTAATGATGATGTTCATTTTTTATGAAATCAATAAAACCTGTCAAAAAATCGATTAAACCTGTAAATCAATGTCAAATATATAAACATAAAAATAACTTCTACGTGCAGTATTTCTCTGGTAATTATTTTCTTAATTTATTTAATAAACTAACTTTAAGTGTTTAATTCACTCAAAATATTTCATTCTACAGTAACTTATGTAACTCGATAGGACCTCCATCTTGGCTACAAATTCGTTATCGGCTCGTAGTCTCTACGTCATATTATAATTTACAGTATGTAATTTTGGTATTCATTCTATGATGATCCTTTCTTGGTAGCTCTTTTTTCATTAGAAATTTATATTCTTCAATGTGTGTTCGAAAATTTTTTTAAAATGATAAAATAACTTTTTTCCTCTCTCAAAGCATTCTGATTAAAGAATCTTCTTTATGATCTTAGACTTTTTTATCATTATCGTGTATTTTATTATCAGGCCTGAATATTTGTCAACCAATCTCATTTCAAAGGTTTTTTTCTGATGAATCATTCGTGATGTTGATTGTTCAATTACAAAACGTTGTCAACGTTCTTCATCTAAAAAATTATCTCTTTGTCACAAAAGGAAAAAAATGGACAAATTCAATTTAAATTAAAAATATCTTGATAGTAACTAAATTCTCACATATTGGCATCTGTGCCATTTTTGATAAATCTGACCGATTCTAAATTTTCAGATTTCCTACCCATCCTAGCTAAATGTTAGCTGTAATCCTAGATGATAAGCTATAGATTTAAATATTTTTCATTTGTAAATGAGGAACTTCTTTTTTACAGTCAAAATATTTTTGAAGACAGTATCTAGAAGTAAACCGCAAATCTGATTCAAGCTTTCAGATATTTTCAGACCTGAGTCTAAAAATGACACCAGCATCTTCCATTGGGCATATAAACAGATATTTTATTTAAATTTCAAAAATATTTCTGTAGACATTAGACGTAAATCGAAAATTTGATTGACACTTTCAGACATTTAAAACCTCTAAATGCAAAAAATGATTTCAGAAATAAAAATTATCATGGTCGAATTGGTATAAAAACATATATTTTATGTAAAATTAGAGAGAATATTTTGGGATATAGTTTTCAGACATAAACCGCAAATTTGATTGACACTAGCAGTAAAATCTCTAAATGCGAAAACTGTGTTCCGAAATGAAATCATCATGATCTATTTGCTATAAAAACAAATTTTAGAACTAAACGCAAATTTAATTGATACTTATAGGTATTTTCAAATTCAAACGGCAAAAATTGAGTGCATAAATGAAACTAGCATGGTTGATTTGGTATAAAACATATATTTAATTGTAAAATTTGAATGAATGTTTTTGGAGACAATTTTTAAAAGTAAACCGCAAATTTGATTAACACTTATAGGTATTTTCACATCCTAAATGTAAAAAATGAGTTCAGAAATGAAAACAGCATGATTGATTTGGTATAAAAACATATATTTCAAGAGAATATTTTTGGAGACAATTTTCAGAAGTAAACCGCAAATTTGATTAATACTTATAGGTATTTTCAAATCCTAAATGTAAAAAATGAGTTCAAAAATGAAAACAGCATGATCGATTTGGTATAAAAACAAATATTTCATGTAAAATTGAGAGAATATTTTTGAAGATAGCTTTTAGAAGTAAACCGCAAATTTTGACTGATATTTTAAAACCTCTAAATGTGAAAAATGAGTTCAGAAATGAAAACAGCATGGTTGATTTGGTATAAAACATATATTTCATGGTAAAATTTGAATGAATGTTTTTGGAGACAATTTTTAGAAGTAAACCGCAAATTTGATTAACACTTATAGGTATTTTCACATCCTAAACGTAAAAAATGAGTCCAGAAATGAAACCAGCATGGCCGATTTAGTATAACACATATATTTCATTGTTAAATTTGAATGAATGTTTTTGGAGATAATTTTTAGAAGTAAACCGCAAATTTGATTAACACTTATAGGTATTTCCATATCCTAAATGTAAAAAATGAATCCAGAAATGAAAACAGCATGACCGATTTAGTATAAAAACATATATTTTATGTAAAATTTGAAGGTATATTTTATTAGATATATTTTTGATCAATCAAAATTTTGATTGACATTTTCTAAAAAGTAGCCATGATTATTGAAAAAATTAAATATATAAAGTGTTATGCGTTCCAAACTGTATATAATTATAAATTTTCAGGGAATTATATAATATAGATCCTAAGTTATAGATAATGTCAAAATTTTGCTGAAATTTTAATTTTTGATTTTAATTGACAGTTTTGGACATGAAGGGGTCATTCAACTACCATAAAAACGGTTTCAAAAGATGCAGCTAGCGATTTTAGGAAAAGTCACAAAATTTGAAGAGATATGATTCAGCCAATTTTCTACAATTAATTTTTTAGTGAAGGGGGGCGTTTTACTCCCCCCAGCACTAATAGGGTTAAACTGAATAGGTAGTCAAAATATTCATTCCCAAATAGCTATTGAAAAAAATTCTTGAGTTGAAAAAATTAAAGTTTTCAAATGTTCCAAAATGTAACAAACGTACTGATAAAGATTAAAAGTGACCATTGTTGAAAAAAAAATTTAAAGCGAGTCTGACAATATTCATTGATATAAAATTGTAACGATTGAAAACTATTTTCCTTCATTTAAAAACAAATTTTCATTTTTGCAAAATATTTGGTGTTGGAACTAAATTTTTACCAAAAATCTCTATGATTAATTTGAATAGTTGAACTTTGGTATTATGAAAGAAGGTTCTGAAAATATTGAACTTATATTCCGCTAAAAACTAGTTTCTAATGAGATAAAATAGAATTATTTTTAATTTAACTCTAAATGCAAATTAGAGAGAAGCAGTGGCGTAGCCAGAAAAAGTTGATTGGGGGGGGGGGGGGACATAATTTAAAAACTTAAAAAACTTGAGCAACATTATTTATACTTTCTTGATCCTTTCATTGGAGAAATTTTCGAAAACTGATATCGCATAAGGTACATGGGGGTACCATGAGATACATAGGGGAGGGGTAAGGGGGGATGCCCCAGCCTAGCTACGTCACTGGAGAGAAGAGAGCTGAATGAGAGAAGAAAGATTGAATGAGAGAAGAGAGCTTGAGTGATTAAGTTTTAGCAGAGAAAGAAGAAGAGAAAAACAGAGGAGACAGAAAGAGAAATAGAATCACTGTGACAGAAGAAGATGAGAAAACACATGTGTTTGCTCAAAAATACTACAAGGAGGAGACACTGTGATAAACATTGCTTACTTATTGTGTGCATATTGAAACAATGGATTATTATTATTATATAGCTCTCACATCGTTTGTAAAATATTTTTGATAGGAATTTCAGAGCAGCTTAACATGATGTTTGACTCGAAAGTCTGCATTCCCTCTTTTATTCTCTTATCTTACATTATCATGTATTCGAATGATCATTACATCCTATAATGCCATCATCATACATGTTTTATAAACAAGCAGCAACTCTTACCTATAATTTTCGCCCCCCGGATGTGTGCCCCTGAATGATACATTTTAACATGGATGGTCCTAATGTCAATTTGAAATTATTGAGATTACTCAATAATTATAGAGATTATAAGAAAACTCTATGGAAGTTGTTAGAGTTTTTGAGATATTCGTATTATTTATTTAACAATCATCCAACCAGAAAGGGAATTTTCACCAAAATAACTGCTTCTAGAGAGTTTCCCTTGAAATATTGTATAACACGCGGGGCAGAAAATAGTAAAGCTCTTTCTACTGCTATTAGAATATTACCCGACCTAAGAATTCCATTAGAAAAAGTCCTCCTACATCTACTTTAATGTTCACTTTCAAGTTTGTTGCACCACCTGCTGATGATCCCATTAAAAATATGAGTGAATCTCAACTATTTAAAAACGTGAAATTTTTTTATAGGACCCCCTCTTAGAAGCAAAGCTGGAATTTTTCTTGGCGTTGCTAAAATTCTTAAATTTTTTTTAACCAAATTTCAAAGAAATGCTTCTCTTGTTCTTCCATGCCTTCATGAAGAATTTTTTTTGTTAGTTCGCTTTTACGTAAAATAGTAATGCCAACAATTTTTGAGAAGAAAATTAATACTACACAATCTTTGCTAAAATTCAAATTTAAACATGAATATCTCATAAGTTATGCAGATATTGACCTTTTCTTGATGCACTTAATGGGATAAAAGATACCACTAAAAAGTATCAGAAAATGTGTCTTGGCATTTAAAAAGAAAGTTTTTTTTTATCAAAGAAATTATAGTTAGAATTTTAGAGCCTTGTCTTTTAAAATATCCTCTTACTTTAGGTGTTAGTTGCCAATCAGAGAAAATTGTTTTATCAGGAGATGTTCGAAGACTGGATATCTGCTTAATCCATATGAATTTGTTAAATCAATTTTCAGCGATTGAATTAGATGAAATTAAAAATGATTATCTTAGATTATATAATGATCATTCAGTAAAAGAATTACTACAAATTTGAATTGGGTGTACGATAGATTGGATGATCTTTTCATCTCGATTTATAATGAAATTAATGTTTCTGCCTCTTTTAACTCTTTTCTGTCAAAAATATTGGTCATGTTTCATCGCAATGAAAACGTAGAAAGAGGGTTTTCTGTGAATTGGCATTGCATTGACAGTAATTTGAAAGCGAAGTCAATAGTAGCGAGAAGAATCCTTTGTGATACTGTGATTGAAGCTGGAGGACCGCTTTCTATTAAAATCGACAATAAATTTATGTTGTTTTGCAAAATGTCAGAGATTTATATGAAGATGATCTTCAAAACGAAAAAAAATTAAAAAGTTAATAAAAAAAAATGCTTCTATAAAAAAACTTTGAAAGAAATCGAAGAAGTGAAAGGAAAAAAAGAAAATCGATGAAGATGCTGAAAAAGAAATTTTAGTATTGAACGAAAAAATAGAAGGATTGAAGAAAAAATGTATCTAATGTACAAAAAATATTTTTTATCTCCTATTCAAGCTTTCACGTCCTTTTAGTTTCGTTTCTATATGAACTAACTGTATATCTATTTTGTTTTGTACATTAATAAAGGCCGTTAGATTAAATATCTTGAACATCAGTGGAATCGTCCCCTTTAACAAAAGAATAAAATTTTGAATTGTTTCATCGTTTTTACCAAATTAATTTTAGATGTGTAGTATCTACTATCTATATTGTGTAATCTTTTTATGTTTTTTTATTCATATGATTCATTTTTTTTGTGGATTTATCTCTATCAAGGTAAAGCTATCTAGAAACTGCATTTTCAGGGAAAACAAAAAAAATTAGGTAGAACAAAGCATAATCAAGAAAACATCATTTAGCGTTTTTATAATAACTTCTCAAAAAATAACAAGCGATGCTTTTATCACATCTTTGTTCTTAATTTTGTGATAAAGAGACCTGCAGCTGAAAAAATTCTTTCAGATTCTGTAGATATTGGAGCTTTAGATTTTTGAATATATTTTCCATTTGAAAAGACATCAAATGTATTCTCTCTAACATTCTTTGAAATATTTCTTTTTTTGAATTCATTTAACATTTAATTGTAGATTTATTTTTCATACAGATTTTTAATAATTTTATCTTCTTCAAATAAAGTATTGACAAACAAGTTTTGATTTCTTTACTCTTTGTCCTTAACATCATATCTATTGAAAATTTTGTCAAAAAGTGTAGAACTTTTTTTGTGACAATAATTCATTGTTGTTCTTACTCGAATTCAAGTACTCTAGGAGACTTAAGATTTTTATTTTTCATCATATTTTAATATTGAAATTAAAGAGTTAACTTTAGAAAAAACAAGGTATTGAGTGAACTTAGTTCATCAAAATTCAAATCAAAAGAGGCAGTGAGCAAGTTTGAATGTCTGCATATCCTTTCAGAAGTCATTTTAAGGGATCATACATAAATGATGTCCACCAAAATTTTTAAGTATTTGAAACCCCCGCCGTGATTTTTACCCCTCCTTTTCTATTTTTTCAAGAATTAGTTTACCTCCCTCCCCCTCTCCCTTGTTATGGGACGTCATATATGTATGATCCGTATTAGATTTTAATATTTCAAAAACATTTTTTGAAAAATTTTCTTATTTTTCAGACATTAAAACATCATTTTTAAATCAAATAAAAGTTTCGTCACGCAGGATTTAACAACAAGAAAGGGTTCTACCATGACAACCAAACTGTTCCATCTTGTTTTGGAATCCAATAGTAAAATGTTTTTCATATCCATATACTGAAAAAAATAATTAGTAAATATTACTAACTTATTTAGTGGGTTTTACTGTACCTAAATTCACTAATTTAATTAGTATTATTTACCAATCTATCATAAAAAATATTAGTAAATTTTACCAACTTAGTTAGTACATTTTGTACATAAATATAACAGCTTAACTAGTAATGTTTACCAATCTTTATTAGTAAATAGTACTCATATAGTTAGTATTATGTACTAGTTATGTATATCACTTATTCAAGTTTTTCTTTTTTTAACATAATTCTGTAAAATTCATTTTTTGAAGGAGACTTTTTAAAAATTTCCCTAAAATATAGCTTCTTTGTCATTATCACATAAATAATTTTTGTGTAGAACCTACGTTTTACGTACCCTGACTTTACATTCCCTGGATTTTATGTCCTCGCCAAATGATCGATGACGTCATCTTTTTGGTCATTAAATGCATTATTAATACGTTTTTTCTTTGTGATTTTATGCATTAAAAAGTTTATAAAGGTTAATAAATTATTGTCTTTCAGTTTTATTTCAAATTAACCGGCGCCTTTTCCTAAAGCAGACTAAAGTGAGTATAATTGATAAATAATACACATACACTGATATTTTTTATTTAAGACTTTATTATGAAAACAGCTCACCTTCAGGGATGATCATCCAACTTCACTGTAGTAGTCTTCTTTAGCTGCCATAGTCCCTCACGTCGTACACGGTGTGGCCATGTGTGATCCAGGCCAGGATTTTCGTGTTGTATGTCAATTTAAAGGTCAACCTGGATTTTACGAATCCTACGTTTTACGTCCGCCGTTCGGTCCCGTGCCGTACGTAAAACGTAGGTTCTAGTGTACTGGTTTTTCAAGATTACTTCGATCAAAAAACACAAAACATCATTTTCAAAAACCAGTTCTTCTTCATCACTACTTTTTCGCAATAAAAAAGTGTTTTTTGTATGTTACTTTGTTTTATATACAAAACATAGCAAATCGACGAGCATAACATATTTGACGCAAGCATCCACTAACCTTACAAAAGTTTTATCCTCAAACTTCCTCCATCTTTTACACAAGCTACACTATGATCATCGATATTAAGATCAACTCTTCAAGCATTTGTTTTATTTCACCTAGAGGTATTTCAGCAGTGAAGAATTCTTTTATTGTTACCGTACCCAAATTATAAAACTTGCCTTCATTTGAATGAAGATTCAGTGTAAAATATGCTTTATTTTATTAATTGATAAAAATTCATCAAGTTAAAGACAAAATTTTGTATCACTTTCAACCTCAGATTTAATGTTGGATTATATTTTTTTCTTAACAATATTATACTCTTCATAAATAAGTTTTGTGACATCATTTGGGTTTTCAGGTATAGTTTATAACCATGTTCTTTCAGTAGTGTTTTTACTCACTCTTTGTTATTCCATGAATTGGAAAAATATCAACACATACGAGATTTCATTTAAACTCTTTTTTCAAAAAATTGTCAAAAACACTTTGATTTTCCACTGAAGCTAAATTTTTAATTTTCATGATGTTCCTTTTGAGAATGGGACACATTTTCTTGAAAATTTAATTCTGTCATTGTATATCCTTATTTTTTTAAATGACGAATAAACTCAGTTGTTGTCATACGTTTATATACTAATTTTTGTTGTATATTATTTTTAAAAGTTGTATGAGTGCTTTCGATTTTTAGTAAAAAGTTCCACACGAAAGATTTAGGCGTAACTTCTCGCATTTTATATGTCAACAAAATAAATCAAAAATATAAAAACAATACTCAAAAATTTCATTTATATATAATTTTTTTTATTCAATTTTAGTTATTTTAATAAAAGTTTTTTTAATAAATCTATTTTTTAATAATTTATTTTTATTTATAAATTATTTATTTTGAATTTTTTATTTTAAAAAGTTGAACAAAATGTAGATTCAGTAAATTTTATTAAACAACGGGAAATCTCGAGAAAAATTACAATCCTGGAATCGAGAATATTTTCAAAAGTTAGCGAGATATCGAGAATTTTCGTTCTCATGATCACATCCATACATTCTTCATCATATCCACATACAATTCATCATATCCACACACGCTTCATCATATCTACACTAACTTCATCATATCTACACACCCTTCTTCGTATCCACACTAGTGCTCTGCGCGGGCGTATAACCCGCGCGGGTTTTGCGGGGCTTGCATCCACAGGGCGGACGCGGGTTGTCCACAGCAATTTTTTAAGGGGCGGATTGGGTGCGGGTTTATTATTATAGCGCAGACTAAATAACCCTGACTTTACATGACCCGCCCTGACTTCTATGCTGGTTATATTGAGTGCATGCGTTAGCCTGTATGGAAATGGCTTATTTTTAATTGGTATGTATTACATATATTGGAAATTGAGAAAATAGTGTATGGAGTGGAACGTCTGATTAGTCTGATTGATGGATGTAGAAGAGAAGGGAGAGAAAAGATCAAATAATGCGAATGACATATTTTTGAAATATCCATGTGTGATTGTAGAATGTAGATAAAACAATTAATAAATCATTTTTTGTTGTTTTCTTTCGCACATTTTAAATGGCAACATTAACATCTCTGCAAGTTTCATCTCATTTGAAATCTGGATTATATAAAATAAAAAGTGTAAATGGATTGAAATCGGAGGTCTGGAAGACGTTTGGTATCGTGGTAGATGAAAAAATACTGATTTAGATTTTGCAGTTTCTAAAGTATGCTTTCAAGCTTTCACTTATTTTGAAAAAAAACATGTACTTCAATTCTCAGGAGACACAAGTGCAAAATAGCTGCTAATCAAACTTTACTTACTAATGTAATCAAGTCAGTTTTAGACAATTTTTTTTGGAAGGAAGACCTTTTTTAAAAAATGAATACTATATTTTAGAGTAGTATAGTAAATCTAAAATTATTTTTTTCCAAGCACGTTAAGGATATAAATAATATTTAATTAGCTTTGTATAATTTTGATATGTAATAATGCATTTTAAGTTGTAATAAATTAGCGAATTCATCAAGTAGTAATTTTTAAGACTTTAAGTTTAGTTTGTGAAAAACATACACATAAAAATAACCTATTTCAAACAAAAGAGAGAATTTAAAACACGCAAAATAACTTTTCGAACATTATATTGAGGTATTTTTCAATATCATAAAAATTGTTAAATTCAAACTAAATTATCAAAGTAACGTTTTGCTTACTTAGTTATACGCATACAGTATGCCTTGTTTTATTCCCACTAGAGGCTATAAAAAATTTAGGGAGTAGGGGGGGGGGGGGCTGGGGCAAAAGTTTGAATCTATAGTTTTTTAGAGGTATTAAAATAATAGTGTTTTTTGGTATCGTAATTAATTTTCCTGGGGGGGGGGGGTCAGAAATTTTTCAGGTGAGAGGGGGCTGTCGTATGCCCCCTGGCTACGCCTTGTATGCATATTTAATTTTAGTTTTAAAGTTGGACTCATATTCATTTTTTTTAATTTGACCTTAAATATAATTTGAAAATAAGAGTGAACGACGGTGATATTTTGGATATTATTTTGTAATTTAAAAAATTATGCGATTCTTACTGCTTCCGACATATTTAATAATCGTTTCAATACCGATTACAACTAAATTACTTTTTCAACTCTTTTATTGATAAAAAGGAACTTCTATAATTTCAAAGTTTTAATAATACGTTTATAGTTTTAAAGTCTAATAAATAATCTAAAATTTTGAATTTATTTCAGTTGCTTAAAGTTCAACATGAAAGTCCAACACTTTTCAATGCACGTGATCTTTTAACACATCCAAGTTAATTGGAGTAACACATCCAATCTACGGTAAGTCTCTTCTAAGCCGCGTTATAACAACTGCGGAGTTTGATGCTGAACTGAAGAAAACGGGTGCCAACATTAGAGCAGCTATACTCGCTCCCTTATCCAAGTTTGGAGGAGATCAATCACAACTTTGCCCTTTTATATTCACAACAGATAGAGGTAGCAACATGATTGCAGCAATTTCTTAATGATGAACGTCTTGATTGTGTAGCACATGTTTTGAATACTGTTTTACGTCATACTTTTGATAAAAAAACATGTACAGAATTGATCACATAGGTTATTACAAGTTGTAAAACACTTGTAAGATAGATCAAGAAATCTTCAACTCAAAACTTGCTTCAAAAAACTGTATCTTGTGACACTCGGTGAACTCTGTCTATTTATGTGTTTTTGTCGAACATTTTCCACAAGACATTGAACGCATAGCCTTGTGCAACCTTTTTACAATGCAACATTAAATATAGAAGGGGATAAAATTCAACCCACCTGCTTACCTTAATGTTTTAACTGTTTTGTATTAATCTTTTGATTGCGTATCTTTTCTATTAATAATAAAAATGATTTTTTAATGTTTTTCAAATAATTAATTTATGTTACTTAAACCAGGAGAATCAAGATGTACTTATATTGAGTAAATGGCCCAGATACTCAGATATTTTTAAAAATTGTACTCGCCTTTGAAAAAGTTTGTACACCCCTGGTTAAAGTCTATTTTTTCTTCATAAGAACGGTTACACTTTAGTGAGTGAAGATTCACTTTGAGGATATTATGAAGCTTTAAACTTCCTCATCTCTTTGTTTCCTGGCGTTGTGATATTGGCGTAGATTACACTTTGGGGAGTGAGAAAAGTGACAGCGAAAGTGTAACACAAGGGAAGGGCCAGCTAGAGAGAGAGAAAGCGGCTTATGCACAAAGAACTTCAGAGATTTTCCGACTTTAAGAGATTATCCGTCTACACTTCATTGTATCCACAGAGGCTTTTATCCAATCCAACACTTCACCATATCCACACATGGTTTCATCGTATCCTCCACACAATGATGTTTATAGTAAGTAAACAATGCGTTTATCATCACTAACGTTAATTTGTTTTTAGCACATGTGTTACATCTCCTCGGCGACACTTGCATCTGTTTCATTGTTTTCTTGCAATTCTACGTTCTCTTCATTTGCTCACCATCGCAGTAACAGTATTTTCTAACATTTTATGTGAAAAATTATTGGGGGCGAAATTTTTTTGTTGCAATTTTCAAAATTAGTGGTCTGGAAATACCTCGGGAGATCAAATATTCAAGCAATTCTTTAAAATAGAGTGTATTCAGCGCATACCTAAAGTCCTAAATTTATAAGACTACTTTATATTTTTTTTTACAAATTTGGTGAATTTAAATACTATACTTCCAGCGAAAATATTTTAACTTAATTTGCATATCGAATATGGTGCGCAGAAAAAATGCCCCCGGAAAAAATGCCCCCGGAAAAAATGCCCCCAATTAAAAAATAGGAACCCCCAGTAAAAATGCAACCGAAAAAATGCCCCAATTTAAAATTAGGAAAAAATGCCCTAACAGAAAAAATTTTTAAAAATTAAAAAATTTTTTTTTTTAAAAGTTGACTTTTCATCTAAAACATTTAAAATTTAATTAAAGTAAACTAAAAAACTCAGCATACGAAAAATTTTTAAATACAAAAAAAATTTATAAAACAGCAAATATTTTTGGACTTTGTGTGTATCAGAACACTTTCTAAATATAATTTGTGTTTTAACTGATTTTAAGAACACATTTCCACAAATCTGCACCTTTGCTGTTGTTTTGAAGAACTTTATAAAGAAAATAACCCTATAGATTAAGAAATTTTAGAAATTTAGCCTTTAGTGGTACCAAATAAAAATATTTATATAATTTAAAAAAATCATGAAAATCAAAAATTAGGGGGCATTTTTTCCTACTTTTTAATTGGGGCATTTTTTCCGGGTATTTTTTCTGGGGGCATTTTTACCTACAACCATCGAATATACACTAGTTTAAATTTATTTTTGCTATACACTAGTTTAAATTTATGTGCTATTTAGCTTTTCATTTGAAAAATGAAGTAGTCTACCAGGCACATTACAGGAATTGATGAAAGGATATTTGATTCATAGAGAAAACAAATAACTGAAGGTTGGATAGTTTTATATGAGTGAATGTAGTCTAAAGGCAAAGAGTCTACTAGACACCATGCGATGTTTATATAGAAAAATGTGATTGATCCAGGGGCAAGGGTATAAAATGAAGTTATAATTGTGCAAACAAAAATAAAACAAAAAATTAAGATCGCATTATTTCATTTTACTCAGCATCATTCAAAAATAGTTTAAGCTAAATTGATGCAAGCTACAAAAATCTACAAAAAGTAAAATAACTGTTAACATTTTGCAATGATTTGCCTTTTATAATAACTTTCCCTTTCAGGCATAATGGGACACTGGTGTTCCAAACAAAAAAATTAAAATGAAAAAAAAATAAGCAAATTACTTGCACGTTAACTCAACTTTTTAGTAATATAACCTTTATTTCAATTTAATTATATCAAAATTTTGAATTTTTTTTCAAATTTTTCTTTCAAAATTGTTTATAAAGTGGAAAAAAATATGAACTATTAAGTGATACCATTAAATTTATACAACACGCTAAGTATTCGGTATTTTGATGAAAATTTTTTAAAACAAGTTTTTTCAAATGTATTCTTTATAGAATCATCAATTTTACCTGAAAATTCTTTTTTAATTAGCTATTTTTTTTACTTTTTTGCTTGGGACTTCAGTGTCCCATTATGCCTTTGTGGAACAATTATAAATGTCCATATAATAAGATACATAAATACAAATTTTTATAAGATGTGAATAGAGATTACATCCAAAGACACAAAAAATAATAGATACATATTTCAAAATTTGACAGCTATCCTAATCTTTTTTTCTCTTGCCTGTGTGAGAGTAGATATCAGCAGTTTAAAAAATTTTAGCTGTCAAATGTGCTGATATATGTGTTTTCTATATTTTGTGTCTCTATCATTTATAGTAGACTAATTTTCGCAACTCTAAAAAAGGGAGTAGATAAAACTGAAGTGTTCATATTTTTTAACTTCATCATCAAGTTTTACTTTTTATCCTTCTTATGTCTCTGAAAAGTAAAATATACCATAATGGAAGAGAATTGACAATAAGTAAGAAAGATATAACTGAAATTATGTACACTGAAAACTCAGAAGATGAATTTTTAAAGTTGGACAATGATGATATTCAAGCTCTGATATCTGGTGATGAAGCAGGATGTAGCTCAGTAAGAATTTCCAATAATGAAGTGTTTCTCCAAGATGAAGAAGAAGAGAAAAATCCTGAAATTGAATGAAATGCAATAATTCGAAATGCGTGTGCTCCATCTGTAGAAAATCCTACTGAATAAATTTTTGGATTCATTTTCACAACTGTTAGATTCTTCTCATGACGAATTTTTTGTGTTCAAAAAAGTAACAAATTTTGATATATTATTAAAAGATATAATTTTAGTAAAAATTCAAAGATATACTGAACTGAAAGGTCATGTTTTTTCAACCAATGAGCATGAAATTTCTGCTTTTATTGGTATGCATCTTGTGTTTGGTTTTCATAGGCTTCCGACCATAAGAAACTATTAGTCTAAAAACAAAAGTTTAAATGTAAGCTATATTTCAAATATCATGACATAGTAAATTTACTGAAATCAAACGTTATTTTCATTTAAATAAACAATGATAAAATGGATGGTGATAGGGCTTATGAAGTGAGGCCGATTTTCAAACATTATAATGCTGCTTTTGGAAAGATATTTTATCCAGAAAAAATTCAGTCAATTGATGAAAGAATGATAAAATTTAAAGGCAAATGTAGTATGAAACAGTATGTTAAAGCAAAACCTATTAAGTGGAGTTTCAAATGTTGTGTCAGAGCTGGTATTACAGGTTTCGTTTATCAAATAGAACCCTACGTTGGTAGAGAAAAAGACATCGAGCATTCTTTAGGCGAAAATGTAATGCGGTTATCACAGAAAGTTTTCCAAACGCGTTGTCATCTGTATTTCAACAGTTTTTTTACTACTGTCAATCTTATGAAAATGTTGCATGATAAAGGTATTATGGCGACTGGCATTATACGTGAAAATAGAAAACTCCCAAGCGATTTGAAAAATGATAAAGATTTGAAAAAAGGTGAAGCTGACTGTCATCAAACAGCTGATCGTAAAATCAATGTTTGTAAATGGTTCGACACTCGTGGAATCACAGTGCTATCAAACTTTATGAAGCCAATAGGTATGAAGCTTAGAAAAAAAAGCTTGGAGAAAGAGATAGCTTTATTCAAACAATACCTACTATGATCTCAAATTACAATACTTATATGAGAGGAGTAGACTTGTCCAATCAATACAAAAGCTATTACAATTATGATCATAGATCAACACATAAGTATTACCTAAGAATTTTTTTTGATTTGTTTGAAACATCTCTCATAAATTCTTATTTGGTTTTCAAATAGTGAATATAGTCAATCGTTTATAGAATTTAAGCAGGTTATTGCTACGCGATTGATAAACAACTTTACATCCAGAAAGTACCCTTCTTCTTCCACCTCAAAAGAAAAAGATTTCCTTCATCTTCCTAATTTGAGTGAGAGAAGACAATGATGTTAATTTTGTTGTAAAAATAAAAGAGAAAGCAGAACATTCATTTTGTTGTGGAGCCTGTGAAAAGTTTCTCTGTGTACAAAAAGATAGAATCTGTTTTTTGAACTTTCATTTAGAATTATGATTTTATAAACTAAAAACAAGTTTTTTCAATAAAGTATTTTTTATTTTTTCCTTATCAAGTTTTTTATTACATGAAAGGTAAAACACATTTCCCAAATTTCATTTGATACTAAGACTAAAAAATTTGTAGGGCTATTTAACAAGATAACTTGGTAAAAAATATCTCCTAGATAAAAAAAAGCGTAATGTTGCACTATCCGTGCACCGATAAACGTCTTTCCTATGAAATGAAGATAGTACCGTGCATCGATAAAAAGCCAATTGCATAGGAAAGACGTTTATCGATGCACGCATAGTGCAACATTACCAAAAATAGTTTAAAAGTATCAACCATTAAAACTTTTAATCCATTTTCTAATAAATGAAATTTTTTTTGAAAATTTAAAATTTTTTTCCTTATATGCACAGTGGGACACTGGTGTCCCATATCAATTTCCTGGGTCAATGATATTTAATTTCAAAAATGCTTCAGTTTTGTCTTAGTTATATTATAGGAACATTTTTTAAAAAGGTTTCACATCATTTTCACTGCGTAACTTTTTCTGTGCCTGAAAGGGTTAAGGAAAAAAAGTCTATCAGAAAAAGTTATAGAGCTACAAAAAAACTAAAAAATTTTAGAGCATAACTTAAGTTTTTTGAAAACTAATTTGACGTATCTCCTACAGCATTCTATGGGTGGCATGACAGGTTGGTTGAGATGATGGACTAAGCACGGAAGCCTCTGGATTCGATTCCTTATCGATACGAATTTGTTCATAGTTTGACATAAGCGGTACATCAGTGCCTTGTCAATGAAAATACACCCGCTGCACCTTACCTTTTACTCAAAATTGGAAATTTTGCTACATAATTAACATAAGAGAGAAAGGAAACAAAATAAACTAATAAAGCAATTTTCACTATTTTAAAATGGAACCGTCTGTTCTTAGAATAATTTCAAAATAGGAGGCATAAAGAATTAGAGTTTATTTGATATTTTCAAGTTTTTATAAGCAGCAAAAGCCAACGTTTAAGTAGCTAACCCTTATAATTAAAAAATTATTTTAATTTAGAGAAAATTATAATTCATCTAATGATTTTGATCTAAGAACTTTTACTGAAGAGACAAGTTCTTCCAGATTTCATTGTGTTGACGATCTACTTGATGAGTCTAGATCAGGGGTCGGCAAAGTGGTCGATATCGACCCCTGGGGGTCCATAACAGATCCTTAGGGGTCGATAAGATAAAAAAAACCTATCAAATTGTTCTATGCTTTTTTTACTTTATAGTAGTAATAAACATCCTTTTTCTTTTAAAACATAGTTTAGGACATTGTATAGTGTAGGATATATGAAACATTTTTGGTTTCTATTTCTCTCTTAATTGTTGACATTGATTAATGCTTTTATGAAACATTTTTGTGTGCGGTGGGGGTCGATGTGAAGGCAAATGTTCAATGAAGGGGTCGATGGGTGAAAAAATTTGCCGATCACTGGTCTAGATATATTGCTTTAAACAGAACAGAGGAAGAAAGTTTTGAGAGTATTTTTAGGATAAATTTAAAAGAAAAAAATGAGGGTTTTAATGATAGGCATTTGCTTTGGTCAACGGTTTACAAACATTTACATTGAAAATAATGATAGAATGCATTCAAGCGATTCGCCCAGTCAACACATCAAACTTGTTGATATGCCTGAAATGAGTGCATATATAGGATTGACATATTTGAGAGGAATTTTAAGGCAGAACTTTTTAAAAGTGAATTTTCTTTGGTCACATTTGGGCTGTCCACTTTTTCAAGTGTTATGAGTATGAAAAGATTTTATTTTTTAAACAAAAGCTTATGTTTTGATGATCCATCAACGAGGAATGAAAGATGGATAAAAGATAGATTTGCTGCTTTTCGCGAAATTTTTGGAATTTTTAACGTTAATTGTTGTAAGTACATGAGACCTAGTGCTTTTTTAACAATTGATGAGTCCCTCTACCCATCAAAAACTGTTATCAATTTTAAAGTCTACAATCCACTCACACCTTCGAAATATGGGCTTTTGTTCCGCTCTCAAGTTCTGTTGAGTTTCCCTACACTTTTTAATCGATTGTATATACAGGCAAACCGATTGATGGGGCAGGCCCATTTTATGTAAATACTACCTTAGAAGCTGTTAAGCAGTTAATAGAGAAGGTTAAGCGTTACACTTCTTTAGAAGGTGCAACATTACGATCGATAGATTTTATACATCGCTTCCTCTCATTGAATGACTCTATAAAGAGAAAATTACATGCATTGGCACAATCATGCCATCAAGAAGAGGAGTTCCAGAAGGAATAAAGTGAGTTGTAGAGAAAATTTTTCTTATAAAGTTTGTTTGGAAAATTTTTTTTACAAGTATCTATGTTTGAATAGCTACCTAGTTAAGCAGAAATCAAGTTTTAAAAATATTTTGATTTCTTCATCATTACCTTCGATTTATGGAGCGACAAAAGATGTAATCAAAAAACAGCAATATATAAACTTTACGACTATACCAAAGGTGGAATCGATATTTTTGACCAGCGAATTTCATATGGTTCTTCTGTGAGAAAAAGTAAAAAATGGACATCTAAAGCATGGTGTTTTTTATTGGACACTGCAAGAATCAATGCAGGAACTGTCTTTTCCCTAAAAAAGGATTGGAACGAAGAAAGATAGACTCGTTTTCCTTCAGTATGGAAATAGTTAAATCACTGATTATCCCTTTCATGCAATCGAGATCCTTCACAGGGCTCAGCAACACATTAAAGCAAAAATTAACTTCTCCTTGAACTCACCTTCTCCGTCATTTACGAGTTTGAAAGGCAAAAATGGAGCAAATAGACGCTGTAGCCAATGTCTAAAGCTCATTTTTGGACCAAATTATAAAGAGAAAAAGGATAAAATCAAGAAAGTAAAGCAACAATGTCAAAAGTGCGAAAAATGTTGTTGTTCCTTGCATTCTGTCAGCCTGTGTTTTGACTGCTATAACAAAATCTGATTTTTTTTGTCTCTAATAAAAATATGCTTTAAATGTTTTTTCAAACTATTTACAATTCAAATTAGATATTCAGTTGCGTAACTAGGTTTTCTACCAATAGGCCGAGAACTTGTCCACTCAATAAACAAAAATGTCTAATAACAAAAAACATTTATTATTAAAGTTTTGACTTATTTTGACCTTAAAAATTTGTCAGAAGTAAGCCAGAGAGGGCAGCAGCCCCCTTGCCCCTATGCTAGTTACGCCGTTGGGTCATATGCCACATATCATGAGTATTGCAGGGTAAAATAGAAAAGTTGAGAAAAACAGTTTTATCTTTTAGTTTGTGAAATTAACTTTTTTAGATATGAGATAAATTTTCAGTAACTAAAACTTGCTTTTTTTGGTATAGATGTTATTAAATATTTCCAATTCCTGCTGATAATATAATTTTTCTTATGTCTTCTCATAATGATTGATTAATGACATATTGGCTGGATTTCATAAAAAATCGTGTTATCAATTCAGCGTAGTTGAAAAGGGTAGTTTAGACATGTTTCATGATGTAGATATAATTTTTCTTTTTTGACAGGACTTGTCAAAAATGATTGATTAATGACAGATTGACTGGATTTCATAAAAAATTAATTCCATCAATCAATTCTGCGTACTTGAAAATGGTAGTTTTGAGTTTTTAACCAACAAAATATGTTCTAAAATTCTTTTGGAAGAGGGGGCGGAATCCGCCCCCTGCCAAAAAACTGCTCAAAATTGCCAGCCTGAAATAGCGTTATCTCTGAGGCGAAAATTTTTTAGATGTTTTCAAGCAAGACATTATTTTATAAATATTTTTTATCTGTAGTATAAATCGTAATTAAAATAGAGTAGACTCTCGTTAAGTCCGACTACATGGGGGAGAAGTGTTTCCGACTATGCCGATTGTCCGACATAACAGACGGTCTACTATATATATATATATGGTAGAAAAAAATATTTCAAATTGGACTAATTTATAGCCACAATAAACTTTTGAATAACGTCAAAATTTAGAATGACCGCGAACTACCTATGGAGTAAAAAAATAAAATGGTTGAAACCAAAGCGAAATTAAAAAAGTCAAAGAAAATGACCCCTTGTAAGCCTATGAGGGCAAACATTTGTATTCTCGGTCACGGTCCGACTTATCCGATATCCGAGTTATCAGGGTCCGAGTTAACGAGGGTCTATACTAAAATTTTAAGCTGTGAATAGTCTTGTATTTAAATTTGATAGAAAAATGTATGCACGGTTGAGTATAATATATTTCCAATGAATTGAAATAACAATTGAAAAACTAATTATTTTGAAAGTTTG
This sequence comes from Nectonema munidae, assembly GCA_030549495.1. Taxonomy (NCBI): domain Eukaryota; kingdom Metazoa; phylum Nematomorpha; class Nectonematoida; family Nectonematidae; genus Nectonema; species Nectonema munidae. Next base: position 37,872 of record JAUIRK010000368.1, read on the forward strand.
AAAGTTTTTTATTGTTTTGATTTAAAAATTACGAACTGAACATGAATTTATATGTTCGTATGGGAAAAAATCCCTCCTCTCCTCGTTTTTATAATTTTAGTTTAATAGATTAAAGATGATTTAGAATCAGAAATCGATGATACATTGAGTAATTGGATATAAGACGGGAGGATGATCGATTCAAAAAAACCCATAGGGAATAGGTGTACGTCAAAATTTACAAGGAAATAGAAATGCAAAAAATGATATACATATATATATAACATATATTAAAGAGTCTATGTATATAAATGTAATGTATGAGTGTTTAACAAACGAAAAATATTATAAAAAACATCTCGAAGTATAGAAAAATCTTCAATATGGATATTGACAATTTCCATGAATCTAAAGAAGAAAAAAAGAAAAGCGAAAGAATTTGTTCAAATAGAAAAATGGTGAAATATCAGGATAAGACAAACTATGTTTCTAGTGATAATAAAGGTGATATAAATAAATTTTGACAATAAATCTAAACTTCAAACTATCAAACTAGTCTTTTGGTGGATGTTATATATTTATGTATTGTATAAATAAATAAGTGTGTTATCTATATATTGTATTGATAAAATAGGCATTGGTATTAAAACATTGATGTGATAAAACTAGTCCCGATGCCTGCAAACCATTATTGGTTGCAAATGATAAGAAAAGAAAAAAACGATCTTAATATGCCAACATAGAGCCAACATATAGTGGGCAACCTGCAGTCCCTTGTCCTTTTTTTATTTTGTACTACTTGCCTTAATTAAAAGCTTATAAAATTTTTATTTAAAAATTTTCAAGGCATGAATATTTTTCACTTAAATGTATATCCTTGTATTCAAAGTTGTTCAGTGTCTAAAGTCATGCAAAATAACTGCTGATAATTAAAACCAATTATGTTTTTGCCTAAAAACATTGAATGAAACATAGGTGTTTCAAATTTGATAATATCCTTATAACATTTTCATAAAAGCTATTTTATCGCCAAATTCGGCAGGCAGCTTAAGATTCTTTCCTAGGGAATTATGTCAAGGAATAAAGTATGCTATAATGGTAAAACGTTATGTGACCATAAAAGAAAAATATTTCTGTCACGTTGTACTTCATTTGTTTTCCTTCCCCTTTTCTCTATAAATCTTTTTCTAAACTTTTTTATATTCTATAAACTGAATATTCTTTTTAACAGGTTCGGTGAATTTTAATTGTTTTGGCATAACCAAGATATATATTCTAAAAATAAGTATCACCAATCATTCAGCGTATCTGAAAATAATAGTTTATTACATGTATCTACTTTCTTTCTATACTTCCAATACTTTGATTAAAAATGCGTATGTTCCAATGATTTTTAAAAGAAATTTTTCTCTAAGGTTTTTTTCCTAATGCACTTTTTCCTAAGGGATTTTTTTCGTAAGGGCGCTCCTCCCAAAGTGGAACGTTGGCGTTCCAGGCCAAAAATGTTGAAAATTTTTATTCTAAATTTCATGCAAATTTTTTATTCCTCAAACTAAAAATTAGAATGAAAAGATTGCATACATCTTTCATGTAGTCGCTTTTCCCATTTCTTGCCTTCTTTTTTAGTATTTTTTCTGACAAAAAAAAGGGCATCTGCTTTGCTTTGTTGCGCTTGCCAAGTAATGACCGCTCGTTTTTCTGAAAGGAAAAAATGAACCGAGTGAGCCGACGCCCTGCCTTGGAGCCTGTTTTCACAGTTTTTTTCATATAAGCAACGGAGTTGGTTAGGGTTCGGTCCTCAAAACAGATAAAAAATTTTGCAACTTGCTTAGCAACCATCAGGTCTCATATTGATCTTTCGCTAAATTTTTATAATTGCAAACATCGCCTTTATTTCTCCCTTTGCCAAGAAATAATTCATTATAATGTTAAAATATTAAAAAATAATGGTAAGCAACTACCTTAGCAACTTGAAACCTGATGCAGAAAATCGAGTTGCTTATATAAAAAGGTGTATTTATAAAACAACACAACTGGGCGGTGGGGGTTCGAGAAAAATTGATGCCAGAGAGACTGTGACAGCTTTTTATACTGTTTGTCTTGTGGGTCTCTGGATAGTGTCAGCGGGGTTAAGTGAAGTGTGCATATACCGTTTTCTATAATTGATAGATTGGATTGTAGAATGGGGTTTCCTTTAGAAGAAAGCATGTTTGAAGATTTTCTTACCACTATGTCGAGAATAAAATTGAACCATGGACTCGTCAGTTGATAAAATTTTTGTAAAAAACACCAACTGTATTAGCTCTTTATTCATTTGGTTATGTATAAGGGTCTAATTATTGCGTATTTGTCTTTATCATCCAAGTTTATATTAGAGATATATCTGATGTGAAATTTTTTGTATCCTCACATGCAGATGTGGATACGGATATCACATTTGACATCCTATCGGATGCGGGTGTCAGAATAATTTTTTTTTGCAGATGCGGATATCATAATTGCTATTCTAAGCAAACACAAATTTTATACTTCATGGAAATTTAGAGAGAAGATGTCAACGTATTTCTTTTTATCACAAAGGCGTACTTATTAAGATTTTGGATAAAGTTATTAACTGTGGTATATAGAAAGAAGAAAATATTTCAAAATTGCTGATGCGAATGTTGAAACCTAAATGATACACGGATGAGGAAAAAATTTTGCGTATAATCCGTATCAGCATGGAATATCCATCAAGTTGACCAATGTAAATCTTTATTTGGCGAGGAAAAATAGCTGCTAAAGATAATCTTCTTTATATTTCGTTTTGTTGATGCGCATACGTAATAGTCAATCAACTATTTTTTGAACCCATTGAGTAAAATTTATTTTTTAAGAAAATCAAATCTGAATGGGCATTTAATAATAAAGAAGGTTCAACATGAGCAAAATCTTTTTAGCATTACTTTCCCACCCGAAAGAATTTATGTTCAAAGTTCTGATTCAAATATATTTTCACTTACTCTTCTTCATCGGTTATATAATCATAAACTACACATTATCGGTTATAAAAAATCATCTTTGGGAGGCAGCAAATAAATAGATGTATTTTTACTTTGAACTTGGAATAGCAGAATCCAAAGCATCTTTTTTTTAGAAAATTAAAATACTTTTTTTGCACGATTTTGAACAAAATGGCGAAGTAATTACTAGATATTAAAAATAAATGCTAAACGGAATCAAACAAAAATGAAGGGAGATGTACCAATTCAAAACATGAAAAAGTAATGTAATTCAAAGCACGAATGAGTGATGAGAGATAACGCAATTCAAAGTACGAATCAATAATAATGAAAAATAAAATAATCCAAAGCACAGATGAAAAAGTAGCAAGTATGTAAAAAATGTCAAAGTGTAGTTTGACAGACAAAACATTTTAACTAATTGTGTTTGCATAAATCAAATTGAATTAAAAACAAAAAATAATTTATATATCTTATGGTCGAAACGCCAACGTTCCTCTAAAATTGATTAAAAGCTCTAAAGTTGACCAATAATCAAATATTAACCCATTAACCCATTTACGACCAATGTTCCTATTTTGGAACATAAGTAATTTCATCTTCGTCTGCTTTTTTCAATGACTTTAAATATAAATCGTCTGCGTTTTTTTAGATATCGTCTGCTTTGCTTGGTCTTAAATGGGTTAAGTCCGAATGTTCCCATTTGGGAACATAAGTAATTTCATCTTCGTCTGCTTTTTTCAATGACTTTGAATATAAATCGTCTGCGTTTTTTTAAATATCGTCTGATTCCTATGGGACTTAATGGGACCAAAAGATTCTCAAATTTTGCTGCGCAAATTTTACATAAACGTTTCAGTCAAATATTTAATTAACACTAAGGGAAGAAAAGAATTTATATAATTTTTAATAAGCCTTAAATAACATGCTCTACATGTATAACGTTAGCTTCCAAACGGTTTAAGTATTGAGAAGAAAGAACCTTTTATTATATTGTAACTTTTTAGTTTTTGGGAGGCCTTAAATTTTTATTCTATAAAATTTTGTATAAACCTATTTATTATAACATAGTCATTATTAAAACTTAGATTATAAAAAAGTTCGCCCCCTCCCGTAAATTTTATGGATCACGCCTTATGTACCATTAACTCCAAACTTGATCATGTTCATTTCTGACCAACATTTTTTAATGAAAGTTAGTTAAACATTGATGCAGTTAGTTATCTATGAAGAGAAAATATATGCATATGTAGTGTTTTGGTTAAACATGAAATTTGTTTTACGCTCGTATACTTTCAATATCAATAAATTAATTGTTTTAATAGTTTCAATTTTTCGTCAACTCCAAAAGTCAATTTCTTACTCATGAACAACGCGGAAGTATAAAACTGAAGAATATTTACTTTTTTAAAAGATGCTTATTGAGCATTATCATTTTTTCATAATGTTGTTTTCAACTTGATATCGCGCAATTTATGTGAATGCGCAATTTTGTGTTAACGCTATAACCTTAGTTTTTGTAACTATAGAAGGATTTTCCTTGTAGTTCCAGTTAAACTATAAGATGTTTCATAGATTGCTGTTGATCGGCTATGTGCCCCGCATTATTTAAACGTTATTGACTTGAATGATGTGTATGAAAATATAAAAAATTTTTTTTTAGATGCGAATCGATTTCAACAAAGAAATCAGAATTTACATGTAAGGTCCTATTGTATCTTTTTTCAATTATTCACGCATGTTTTATTTTGATAAGAATAAACAAACGACAAAAAAAAAGAAAATGCTATTATTGTAAGCAATTTGGACATATTATCTCCAATTGTCGAGGCAAATTAACATTTTCATTGTAATTATTATTTTAACTTTTTAGTGAAAAACCGAGACGAAACTAGACAGGCAAGAAAAAATATTTTCACATTTTTTATTTTTTATTCCATACGATTGCTTTTTTAGAATCATGAATTCTCTCAAGTTTGGAATAATTTTTTTCCTAAAAATTTAACTTTTTTTATAATAATTCTTAGAAAATAAATGAATTTACATTAAATTCAAATATTTTTAACTAATTTTTTATGCTTAGAGAAAAGAAATTATACTAGTATTTTGCTGAATTGAATTTATTACCTTTTCATCTTTTCTGAGAAATAGAGTGCGCATTTTAATATGTTTTTTATTGAATTTGCAGATTTACAGACCATTTTCAAATAAAATAGAATTGTTCATTATATAAGTTCACTTCATAATGTATACGTTAAAAATAGCACCCACTTTTTTGCCCTTTTATTTTCAAAGATAGATATCTTTATTATTCTTCACTGTTTAAAAGTTCAATGCTTCAAAAAATATACCAAATGTGCTTATGATGAACTTTCTTATTATCTCCCAAACTGGTTCACTAAAATGAAAAAATTCTTCCCTCGTCCTAACAATTTTGACGATGGCCGTCTCTGGTATATATATACAGTAAAACCTCTATATAACAGCCACTTATTGTACCTCTGGCCGTCGTATTAATGAAAAATAATATTGCTGAATAATATTGTTTGATGTTGATTAAAATAATTCCATTTTTCTAAAAGTTTTTCGGATGCACGTATTTCTACATCAGCTTTTATATATGATTGTGCTAACATTGGTTCATCAAGTTTGTACTTTTCATCTATTTTTTCAATAAGCTGTTCGAGTAAAACTTCATGGTTTTTTTCATTCAAACCGTTCGATGTACTTTTGCATTCAAAACCGAATTTCGCATTTTATGATTGTTTTTGGTTTGCATTTTGAAACGACTTCAACTAACACTTGGGAATTCATCCACCCCATTGTAAAGCTTAAAAATGGTAGTTTATCTGCATTTAGATTTTTAAAACAGCGTGGTTTCCTTGCAATGCTAATAAGCACAACCAGTTTTCCGAACTCATAACGCTTGTTAACACAAACAGTCGGTGTTGAACGAATTTTTGTTATTTTCTCTCATGTACACTCTTCTCCACGAATTCGAAGTGTTTTATCAGGAAGACATTTAAAACTTAAACTCGTCTCATCCATATTAAATTTTACTGTAACCTTTAGTGAACTCTGTAATTTTTGACTTTCAGCCTTCAACAATTTCCAAACGCTTTTAAATATTTTCCTTTTTTTTTAAATCATTTGCACTTGTGCTTTTTCAATACCAAACCCATCTGCGAGACAGCCCTAACTTTTACCTTCAGGCGTTTTGATTAAAGAAATCTTGTCTTTAAGGCTTAGCTCATTATATTTTCTTTTAATTATTAAAAAAAAATTAGAAAACAAACCTAAAGACAGAAGAAGAAGAAATAGACCTAAAAATGATTAGTATTTGCAGGATAAATCATAAGGCCTAAAGACAGAAGAAAACTTTAAACTATAACATGAACAAGTAGTGAAAAATACAAAAGCTTAATAAAAAAAGATATCACAAATCGTAACATGGCTTATAAGAATAATTGATTACACACAATTCAACAACACACATTACTTACAGTCTGTCTTTTAGCAACTTAACAACAATAAGTGAGTGCATTGGAAGAGAATATTTTACACACATATTTGCTGGTCATAATAGTGAGATGTTTTTGTAGAACAAAGCACTGCAATTTAAATTGACTGGTCGTAATGCCGTATTGGCGGGGTGGTCCTTTAAATTGGAGGCATCTCACTGAAAATCTATACAAAAAATTGTCATCATGAAAGGTTGTCGTAAAGGGGGATTTTACTATGTATGTTATTTATTTTATAATTTTATTTTTCATACTTTTGAGTTGCCATCTATCCAGTAACGTAGCCAGAAATTTATATTTGGAGGGGTCAAATGGGGCATTAATGTACATGCTTACCTACTGGCTTTGTCTAAAATTAGAGCATCAAATGCTGTTTATAACAACTCTTCTCTTTGTGTTTATAAGCTCCTTTCTTTACTTGTGTCCTATTTCTTTGTTAAGTTTTTGGATTTTCTCATGGTTAATATTTCTTATCTTCGTTTCTGATAGCAAAGAACAATTTTTATTATAAATCTGCTTTCTTATTGCAGGTAGAAGTCCATCTTAACAAAGTTAAAAGTTTGATCGTTACCGTCAATGATATCAATAATTTTTCCATATTTTGATTATATTTGCTTTATATTGTTAGTATAAGCCATAGTCAAAAATTAATTCATTATTTCATTTTAATTTGTAAATTTAATTTTTTTGATGAAGGGGCCCATAACTTAGATGGAGGGGCCTGACCCCAAGTGCCCCATAGCTGCTACGTGGCTGCATCTATCTCTACCTCTTTTATTCATTTAGGCGAGTACTTCTATCAGAAAGGAAACACATGGAGCGGTAAGCTGTTTATTCTTCTTAGAATTTGAATGTACAAAAATATTTGAAGCATTAATTCGGATTGCTATTTCTAGCAATAATAATAATTTACATGAAACTTTTTCATGATTCTTGGAATCAACAAGTCATGACCGTGAACTTTCGTACATTTTTTCTTTTTAAACTTACAAAATAATTAAATTTATTTATTTAAATAATAAGAGAATTAAACATTCTTTTATATACGTTATGTATTAGAAGCCTGCGCGCGTTTTAAAATTTTGCCTACACCCCTCCCCCGCTCCGTATTGTAAAATGCCCGCACTCAAAATATATAGAGTGACTCTTCAAGCTACCGCTTATACAAGTTACGACTAATTGGAAAAATAATATGATTTCTATTTTTCTATGTTTTGAAAGTAAATTATTTTATATTTTTTTTTGTAATTTTGACTCAGTTTTAATGTTTATTGTGTTGGCTTTAAACCAAAAATAGTGTATCCTAGTGTCGATAATTTCTTAATAATAAATAAATTTTAGAAAAAAACAATGTCTTTTACAACAATTTACTCTCTTTCAAAAATGGTTGAAATTAGAACCTTCTTCTAACATTTTACTCGAAAAAATCTTCAAGCCACTTAGTTTTCAAAACTTCTCTTGAAATATCGTTTCCTTTACGGTTGAATCTCTTTTTGATTTATTTCATTTTATCTTTTTTTCGTCTGAAAGTTATATATATATATATATATATTTTTTTTTTTCATATCCTTGATGGAGAAGATCCGTGGGATTATTCTCAAAATTGATTCTCTCACGAAAAAAGAAATTAAAACTAATTTAATGCAAGCTTTAAATCTTCTAGAAGCTTCAAATGATACAACAATCATTATAGATGATTTGAATTTAATCAAAGATAGCCTTAATGATCTGAAATCTTCTGTTTTAAAATCTGACTTAAAGTTTGATAAAGCTATTGATAAGCCAGCCAAAACATATGCAGATGTAGTGAGTAACAATTGTTTTATTAAAGTTAAATTTGATAATGATAAGGATGTTTCTGACTTCACTTCTTTCTCAGATAAGGCACTTTCTAAAATTAAGATTAATAAACGTTATATTAATAAAAATTCTATCAAGTATACTTTTCCAAACTCTAAATCATTAGAAGATGCTAAGATGGTTTTTAAAAACAAATTAAAGGACAGTTCTTCCATTAAACTTCATGATAATCCTAAATTTGGTATAAAAATAATGGTTAATAACCTTGATTCCAATTTGGATGATAATTTAATTTTTGAATCAATTTTGAGTAAAAATAATTATATTAAGCCATTAATAGACATAAATTACAAATTTAAATTACTATTTTCCAAAATTAATGAGTCTACAAGAAAAAAATTTATTGTTTTTTCGGTCGATCCTCATATAAGAAATGCTATTAAAATGCATCATAATGAATTTTTCATTAATTATGGATGTTACCAAGTTCATGATTTTTACTTATCTAAACAGTGTACCAATTGTTGTAACTTTGGTCATACCTCATCTGTTTGTAAATTTAAAGATAAAGCGGTTTGCAAATACTGTTCTGAAAATCACAAGTCGGAAACTTGTTCTAATTCTTCTAATGTAGAATTACATAAATGTGTAAATTGTATACGTAAAAAATATAAGGATTTTCATCATGATGCTTTCTCTAAATCTTGTGAGTGTAGAAAACTTAATTTAAATTTTATTAAAGTAAATACTTGTGATTTCTGAATATATTGAATCATATATATATTTTTTTTATCATAAATACTATAAATCTATAAAATGCTTTCCAATTTTTGTAATTTTGATATTAACAGTCACGATAAATTTAACAGTTTTTTACCTAAAGTTCATAATTTTAATTTTTACACCGTTGAAAGTTTGAAAAATCAACTTGAAAATTACACTGAAACTTCTAATTTACTCAATTTTATGTTACTTAATCTGAATTGTAGAAGTTTATCAAGGAATTTTTTTGAGTTTAAATTATTATTTGATGATCTAGGCATTGATAAAATTGGTATCTTTTGTCTTACTGAAATTTGGGACTGTCATTCTAATCTGACCATAGATGGTTTTAATTTTGTCACAAAAAAAAGAGAAGGTAGAGGTGGCGGTCTTGGAGCTTATATTGATAAACGTTTAATGTATAATACAAATAACATTGGGAGCCCTTTTACCTCATTTGAATATCTAATAATTGATGTTAAGGAACCAATTTTATTTACAATTTTGATAATATATAGACCTCCAAGTTTCAACATAGATTTTTTTATAGATGAGTTTACTCTATAACCCTCGCTTGACGGACGTATAAAATATAACACGGATGACGGACTCTATGACATTTTTGTCCAATTTTTTTTTCTTATCTATTACGATTACAAATTTTTTTTAATATAGTTTAGTATTTAATAGTTGTTTTTCTGTTGTTTAACAAAATAAAAACTAAATATTAAAAAATCTATGGAAGTTTTTAATTTTTAATTTAACGCCATCTATATTATTATGAAATTAGTATAAAAAACATAATAAATTTTGAGTTAGATTATTTCAAAAGCTACTATAGTACTTAGCATAATAATTATTAATTTTTATATATAGCAACGATCAAAAAGTTTTTCGGTTGAGAAAAATCATTCTTTTTCACAAATTAATTTGTAAGTAAATTTTCTTTATTTAACCGGACTTTGTTTTTTTTGGTGATTATATCATACAAAATTTATATTACAACTTTTTGCTGTAAATGTATCAAAAATTGGTATAAAGCATAAATAATTTCTTTCATTGATTCACGTCATAAATACTTCAAATTTGTAATGCAATGACATATGCCATAAATATTGAGCAATGGTATGATGAAAGGTATCGAACAATTGTGATAAATTTGCGTCATAGTATCTTTATATTTGAAATGCCACATATCGTGTCATAAATAAACTTGGCAATGTCATGATGAGATTTGTTATTGGGATTGATTTGTTTATTGTATAAAAGATATGAAGCTATGAACAACATCAATACGCGTTGTGATGACGTTTCTCTTCAATTTGTCAAGAATAATAAGCAATAAAGGATCATAAACGATTTTAAAAACATTTTATATATGTATGTAATTTACTTCTTCACTTCTGGTCTCTTTGCGTCATAGTATCTTTATATTTTAAATGCCACATATCGTGTCATAAATAAACTTGGCAATGTCATGATGAGATTTGTTATTGGGATTGATTTGTTTATTGTATAAAAGATATGAAGCTATGAACAACATCAATACGCGTTGTGATGACGTTTCTCTTTAATTTGTCAAGAATAATAAGCAATAAAGGATCATAAACGATTTTAAAAACATTTTATATATGTATGTAATTTACTTCTTCACTTCTGATCTCAACTATTCAAACCTTGTACCATTTTGATCACTTTGTTTCACGCTCAAACTCGTGTTTCTTATTTCTTGAGCCGTGCGTTTTTTCTCACTTGGAATAAATTGATTTTCATTCTTTCCTTTATGATGTCTTCTTCTTCTTCTTTGTCTACTGACTCCTTCTCCTCCTTCAATAGCTTAGACACCGAATCTTCTATATCTTCTTACACAAGTGAAGAGGAATTACTTGATGAAACTTTGGTTGCTCCCGATGCAACAGAGTATACTAGAGACCCGAAACATCAAGGAGCAGGGAGACCTGAAAGCTTAAATATTCGAAATATTGTTCTGGAACCTCCTGGTCCTAAAGGATTGGCTAAAAATATGAAAGACATTTTATCGATCTTCAAACTGTTTTTTAATTTTGAATTAATTTCCTACATTTATGCGAAAACGTTGCACAAGATGGAAGCCAACTATAAGTAAGATTTTTAATTGTTTAGATAGGATTTTAATTATTTCCCAAATTTTAGATCCCCGTGTCCTAAATATGCACAACTACTTCACTCATACAAAGTGTTCAAATTACATCATCTATTATCCTATTTCGGAGCGTTGATATATATTGGGCAAAATGGGGATCAAAAAATAAAAGTTTCAGAATTATTCTCGAAATCTGGTTCTCCATTTTTGAAAGCTTCTATTGGACGAGATATGTTTATCCTTGTCCATGTTTTTTTACGATTTGATGACAAGGAAAAACGTGATGCTTCTGATAAATTGAGTCCTATCCGAAAGATTCATGATCATTTTTTCAGTATTTTTTCTTGTTATTGGACACCACACTCCACTGTGACGATTGATGAGCAATTAGTAACATTCAGAGGTAATTGTTCTCTGAAAATATATGATCCCAAAAAGCCAGGTCACTATGGGATCAAGTTTTATCAACTGAATGATGCAAAGTTTTTCTACTTTTTGAAGCCTGAAATATATGTTAGCGGTTTGGAGGACAGAGCTTATTTCTCAAGTTTCAAAATCTGCCAAAGATTGATTCAAGAAAGCAATATTCCTACTGGGTGCGGCGTCTATACCGATAGATTCTTCACAAGTCATCAACTTGCTGTATGGTGTACTCAAAAAAGCTTGTCTTTGTGCGGCACAGTTACATCAAATAGACGATTCGTTCCAACACTATTCAGACCAAAGCACTTGAAAACATTGAAGTTAAAAGAATGTGAGAGTCTTTCAATTTATTCAGACTACGTTTCTTTATCAGCGTATATACCGAAAAAGCATGCTACTCGTAACTTCAAGGCTGTATATATTCTATCTTCACAACATAAAAATGTAAGAATCAGCAATGTTGCCTCTAAACCTGAAAGTTTGTTGGCTTACAACGAATCTAAATGTGGTGTAGACGTTGCTAACAAAATGATAAGAACTTATAGGTCTTATAAACCTAATCGTAAGTGGACACATGCTGCGTTTTCTAATTATCTGGATATTTCAGTCATGAATACCTGGGTAATTGCAAGGTTCAACACTCCTAATGAATTTCCATCTTCAAAACAGAGTGGTAGAAAGTATTTTATCAAAAGACTTGCTTTTTATCTATGTGAAGAAGCAATGAAAGTGAGAGCCCAACAGTCTGAATTACCGGTGGAGACAAAGTACTTACTTGCACATTATGGGTATGATCAAGCAACTGAAAATCAGCCTTCATCATCAAAAAGAGCATCTTGCTCAAAATGTATTTCGAAGAGAAGCCGTACAGCTAGAAGGTGTGAGAAATGTGGAGTCACTGTGTGTAAAAATCATTCAAAAACGTTATGCTCAAATTGTTGCTAGTTTTATTTTAACGCCATCTTCAAAAAAAGTACAGTTTTATTCTTTTTATTCAAAATAAATTTTTTTGCCTTATCTTAAGAAAAATCAAATTTTACCATTATTTTCCTTGTTTTTTTTACTATATTTACATATAAATTTGGTAAAAGTTTTGTTTGTTAAATTTTTGGCTATTGTTAAATAACTGACCGATGCGTCGAAAAAGCATTGAGTCCGTCAAGCGAGGGTTAATGAATCAAACTAATTTTTTCAATAAAAAGGTTTTTATTGTTGGAGATTTCAATATAAATATGGATATTAAAATTATTAATCATCATTCCAGTATTTTCTTAAATCTTATGCATGAGTTTGGTTTCCACCTAAATATTTCCGGTCATACTCGAATACAAAAAACCAGTTCTACACTTATCGATAATATTTTTACTAATTTCAGTTTTGTGGATTCATTTTCTGGCAACATTTTAATTGATATTTCGGATCATTTACCCAACTTTATTTTCTACAAAAAATTTTATTTGACTGACAATTTAAAGTCTGATAGCGATATTATATGCAGAAACATGTCTTCAAAAAATTATTTTATGTTTTATAATTGTATGTTGAATGAAGATTGGTATATAGATATTAATTTGAATGCTAATGAGTACTGTAAAGTATTGATTGATAAAATATCTTATATCTATAAAAAATGTTTTCCTTTTATGAAAATGAAGCCCAAAGTTAAAAATGAATGGTTCACACCAGAATTAAGATTACTTAGAAAGTATAAAAACAAAGTTTATAAATCTTTCTTGAAATATCGAAACCTTTCTAAATGGAATGAGTTTAAACAAATACGAAATAGGTATAATAAGCTAGTAAAAGAAAGTAGAGAAAAGTTTTACTATAATAAGTTCACTAGCTCAAAATTTGATATGAAGAGTACCTGGAAACTTATTAATGAAGTTTTAGATAAGAAAGCAATCAATCACTGTCATTTTGATTCGGATGAAATTAATGACTATTTTGCAAATACTCAATTAATCACAAATGAAGCCTACTTTGACTCAATCCCAGTACTTGATAATACTTTTTATTTTGATGAAATTTCCATTAATGATATTTTGATTACTGCAAATACATTTAACGCATCTACTTCATCAGGATGGGATGGTCTTTCTAACAAATTGGGTAAAAATATTGTATTATTTGTTTTGAATAACCTTTACCAATTATTCAACAAAATTATAAAGGATGAATATATCCCTGATTATTTTAAAATTTCTAAGGTTATTCCTATATTTAAATCTGGTAACCCTGAAAGTATTGAAAACTATAGGCCCATTAGCATTTTACCTTTTTTTAGTAAAATTTTCGAAAAAATTGTGTTTAATAGAATGATAAATTTTATTAACTTACATGAAATTTTGAATGAACGTCAGTTTGGGTTTCGGTCAGGTGTTTCAACTGATATGGCAGTCTCTTTTGTAGTAAACTATATTTTGGAATCTTTTGATAGTAATTTAGATGTCTGTGGTATTTTCATTGACTTTTCTAAAGCTTTCGATAGAATAGATCGTAAAATTTTGTTATATAAATTAAGCTGCTATGGATTCAGGGGTAAGTTTTTAAATATCTTGAGTAGTTATTTGTCTAATAGAAAGCAATTTTGTACAATTAATGGAAGTAGTTCTAGAATTTTAGATACATTCATAGGGGTTCCTCAAGGGTCTATTTTGGGTCCTCTTTTGTTTATTTTATATATCAATGACATTTTTAAACTACAAAATAATAATTTTAACTTATGTTTATATGCAGATGATTGTGTAATTCTACACAAAAGCAAAAATCTATTCAATGATATCGATATTTTAAATATATTTTTGAATTCTTTCGCTAATTGGTCATATAATAATAGTTTACGCATTAATTTTCATAAAAGTGAACATATAGTTTTTACGAGGAAAAAAAAATCAGTGTTTCTTCCACTACAGATCTGTGGTAACTTATTAACTCAATCTTCATGTTATAAATATTTAGGTGTATTTCTTGATTCCAAATTGAATTTCAACTTACAGTATGACAATGTAATTAAGAATGTATCTATCGCTTTAGGTCTTATGTTTAAAATTCGTTATTTTTTGAACCTTCAAACTAGGATTATTTTGTATTATTCTCTATTTCATTCTAAAATTTTATATTGTAACTTTATTTGGTGTTTATGTAGTATTTCAAAATTTAACATTTTACAAAATAAACAAAGACGTGCCTTTAAATTTATTGATTATAAAAACCATAATAGTGTTGTGTTTAATCATAACATACTTACTCTAGGAGAAATTAGTAAGTTTCAATTAGGTATTTTTGTTTATAAAGTAATTAATAGTAAAAATATTTTCAATATTTATTATATAAAAAATAATCATTTTTATCAATATAATTTACGCTCAAAGAATAATTTACGTAATAGACGTTATAAATATACTTCTTTTAACAAACATTTTTTTAAAAAATCTATTGCCGTATGGAACTCCATTCCTTTACATATTAGGTATTTAAGAAATATTAAAAGCTTCAAAAAAAAATATAAACGGCACATGTTTCGTTAGTTCTTTTCCTTCTTATGCTGATTTCATTTGAAACATTTTTTTTTTATTTATATTTTTGGATTTTCTTTTGCTTCCTCTTCTTTGTATTTTTTTTTAGAATCTCGCCGCTTTTTTTTCTTCATATATCCACTCATCAACTCTTCTACATCCAGATATGCTTCCTTTGCTTGAAGAATGGAATTTAACTATCAAATGATGTTTTATGACTGTGTGTATCTAACTTGAAATTATTCTGTTTTTATTTTATTTTTCATTTTGTTTATTATGGGTTTTTTTGAGTCTATCATCCTTTCATGCTTCTTATTTCAACTCATTTATACTTCTCCGCTGAACGGATGAGGGATTTTTTTCCCATGTGAACACATAAACGAAAGTTTAGTTCACTTCATTTTTCAAACATGAATAAAGTCTTATCTTATTATAAAAAACGTTATACCTTAAAGGACCAATATCCGATCAAATCACTGGTCTAATAAAAGCGATCGCTGTTGTGAGTCGTCGACTCATTTTACAAGTATATATCTTATTATATATATATATATATAATCCAGACCTTCTTATTTTGTTTAGGTGAATTTTGTTGTCAAAAATGAGCTTCAAGGAACGGTAACGCGTTTACTCTTTCTTAGAATTTGATGCAAAAAATATTTAGCCATTAATTAGTTAGGTCTTTTTAATTTATTTGATTGGTATTTCAAAAAAATTAATTATATCTAAACTTTTCTTATTTACATGTTGCCTGAAATCAGCAAGTCTTTGCCGGAAACTTTGGTACATTGTGTCTTTAAAACTTTGCAAAAATATTCAAATTTCTTTATTTAACCTTCGTTTGACGGATTCTGCATTTTTTACACCAGCAAACGTTTGTTGAATTTTAAGCGAGTTAGCTCAATGCCAACCCCATATAAAATTAGTTGTAAATTGATATACAAAAACTAAAATTGAGATTTTTAGATTAAAATGCGATGAAAAGGCAATAAAATTGTTTTTTTTTCAAAAAGTTTATTATAAATGTCGTTAAGTTATAACTCATAAAATTGTCAAAAATATGAGCTTCATTCAATTACACATTTGATAAAAAGACTAACTTTATTTACAGTTTGAACAAAAAAGAGAGGAGTGTTTTTTGCAAATAAAAACCTGAATTTTCATGCTTTCTTCTACTAAGGCAAAGGCAAGCATTTTGATGAAAAATTTTCTGCCACTCTTTTTGCCTTTGGGGGAAGCTTCTGGACAGTTATAATTCAATATTACCCAACTGTTTACGGCACATATGTCCAAGTAATTACAAAATGCAACAAGAGTCTACTTTCTTGTTGGTTTGTAAGCATGATAACTTCTTATCATCCTTTCCCACATCGACACCACCCTTCTGTTCATTGTAAGTTAAGATACTTTTGGGTTGTGATTTGAACGTTTTTATGTTGAGAGGATAGCATATACACTACTTTAAAATGTTTACGTGTGTGTCTTTTAGGGGTAGGGGCGCAGATAGAAACATAATCGGAGTAGATTGTCCGATTTTTACACTCATTAGCTTTACCTCTTTCAAGTGCGTTGGTCTGAAAATTATTGGAAGGAATTTTCTATTAGACATTATGGTGAAGGAAAGACCTTTAGAGTACGTCCAGACAGATAACGCATGGGAAGTGAAAAAACGATCCGTATAAAGACCACAACCTGGAGGAACTTTGGATTTTTCAATTAATCTTTTGACTATTCCTTCTCCAGAGAAATGAGAAGAGTCTTCGATACCTGAAATGTAAATTTCAGGTCGCATATAAATAGTAAGATTTAGAATCGCAAATATGGTAGGACTTCAAGCCGTATCTTCCAGGTTTATCTGAATCAAAAACTTTTACTGGACAGCTTCCTCTGAAACTGACCAATTGCTCATCAATGGAAACGGCATGATGGGATGTCCAAAACTTTGAAAAAACTTCGGCAAAGTGATCGTGAATAAAGCGAATAGCACTGATTTTATCACTAGTGTCGCGCCTTTCTTTATCATCAAATCTTATGAAAACAAAGAAAAGAAGAAAGAAAATTAGTATTTATTTATTTATTTATTTACAAATGAAAGTTTACGCATGAGAAAAGTATGACAAAAACAACTGAACCAAATTATCGAAACAGTATGAAAATAATGTTGGTAATTTTGTGAAGATCCAAAAGCCAGGAGGCCGCAGTTAGGATTCAACACAGACTTTCAAGGATAGGGTAGAAAAATGAAGCATCGAGGACACGAGTTCAAAACATTGCTCACGAAAACAAAGTGGAATATTGTTGTAGAGTCAAATAATAAAATTAGGAAGTAGAGCAGACATAGCAGTTTCTGTCACAATAGGTATAATGGCTATAGGAAGAAATGAAAAAAATTTTCCAAATTTTTTTGAAGGTTTTCAAATTTCAAAAAAACATGGCATGTCCAATCGCAACTTACGAAAATGGGATAGAGTAGGAAGAAAACTTTTATTTTGATATTCTGGTCCCATTTTTGACCAATATGTAATAAAAGAGCAAAATAAGAGAGATGACTTTGAAAGCTTTTTCAAGTTTTTGCATTGTCATGCGGTATGTATGATGGATAATTTTAGGAGCTAAAAAAGATTTGGACTTGTAAAACATTTGACGTATTTGTACATGTTCCCTGAAGACCAGGAGGACGTCTAGCAGTTTTTCTGATATTTATACTTTCAAATCTACCTCTAAGTGTAGAGGGAGGATCCCAAGAGTACTTAGTAGAATCTGGCGCAACCAAATTCTCATCGATTTCTTCTTGTAAATCTATCAAAGAATATGAAGAACTAACGGAAGTTGAAGCTGAAAAACTCGAAGTCAAATCAGAATTATCATCCAAAATAGACATTACAAGTGAAGATATAAAAAGTTTTGCGAAGTAGGAAATTCCAAGAATAAAATTTGTGATGATGAATTGGAAAATTCAGAGATGAAGATAAAAGTGGCACAAGTTTGTTATAAGAGCTGGATATGTGATGAAAAACTCAGCACACAAAGAAACAGTTGTGCGGGATTAGAAAGAGCTTCACCATGAATGCTTTAAAAACTTCTTTTTTTTTGCCATTTTTCAACACCAATGCTTATTTTAGTTACACTTGATTGAAAAAATTTCAAAAAAATTAAAAAAAACAGCTTTATTGAAGGGTGTAAAAAAAGAATTGACTCCGTCAACCACGTTATTCAAAGGTAGTCCGTCATCCTAAGGTTAATAATAAGAAAATTTTCATTTTTATATTTATTTTTATAATTCTATTTTCTCTTCTCTGTGTATCTTTTTTTACTCTTTTAGGCGAATCCTGATGTCAAAAATGAGACACAAGAAACGGTATTGTATTTTTTCTTTCTTAGAGTTTGAATTTACAAGGAATATTTAAAACGATGATTCTTTATTTCGCTTTGAATTTCTTGATTGCTATATTTGACGATAATTTATTTATAATTTTGATCTTTATATTGTCCAAATCAGCAAGTCATAACTGGAAACTTTAGTATTTTGTTTCTTTTAAACCTTGCAAAAATAATTTAATTTCTTTATTTAAAAAACAAGAAATGCTACAACATATTTTATATTTATGATTTTTTCGTTTGTGTTTTTTTACTTTCTTTATTATTTTAGATGAATCCTATTGTCAAAAATGAGCCACAAGAAACGGTAAGCTAGTTTCTTTCTAAGAATTGTAATATACAAAAAAATATTTTTCTAAAATATAATTATGTAATGAAATATTCTCATAACCTGTACGGTTGAACGCGGGCAGACAACTTGATTGTCATCTCTAAACTGTATACTATTATGGTTTCTATTCTATAGTTTGCTATGTGCATGTTTTGATAGAAATGATTACGAAGACAAGGTTCAACTTTCTATTCATATTTTGCTAGATTGTAGATTTGATATAGCCAGCGGTGCCATTCAGCCTGTTTGGACCGGTTCATGCGAACCTATTCTTAGAATTTAATGACCTCCACGATAGGGGAGCACATCCTCAAAATTATTGGAGGGTGTAATTTTTTTCTGCAATTTTCAAAATTACTGGTCTGGAAATACTACGGGATACCAAAAATTCAAGCAATCCTTTAAAATAAAGTGTCCTAAATTTATAAGACTACTTTATATTTTTTTACAAAATTGGTGAAATTTAAATACTATACTTCCAGCGAAAATATTTTAATTAAATTAGCATATCGCATATACACTAGTTAAAAAAAATCCAAAATTGCGTGGGGGGGGGGCGAATAGGCTCTTCATTTGAAAATGAAGTAGTCTATCAGGCACACTACAGGAATTGATGAAATGATATTTGATTTATAGAGAAAACAACTGAAAACAAATAACTGAAGGTTGGAGAGTTTTATATGAGTGAATGTAGTCCAAGGAAAAGAGTCTACTAGACACCTTGTACTATTAAGCCTTACGTCAACAATGAATGAGGACTTATATATGGCTCCTTCTTTCTCACTTCAAATAGATGCACACCATCTCCAAATTGTTTAGAAAAGGGGTAAAGATATCAAAACAATAAAAAATTTGAAAATTTTATTGAATGAAAAAATCATTCATTAATTTTCAGATGTTCCATTTCTTCTTCCTAAAAAATGAAAAAATGTTTTATTGAGAAAAATAAATAAAAAAAAAACACATCTAAATTACATAACTTTTCTGAGGTAATTTCTATCAAATATGTAAAACAGAACTAAATTTAGAAAACTTGGTATTAGAATTTTTCATTCTTTTTAGTGTATAAAAATAAGTGTAAGTTAGTTAGACTCTCAAAAAAGGGTATAAAATAAAGATTTGTGCAAACAAAAATCAAACAATACATTAAGATTGCATTACTTCATTTTTCTCAGCATTATTCAAAAATAGTTTCAAAGCTAAATTGGTGCAAGCTACAATCTAACTTTTGACATTTTACAATGATTTGCCTTTTATAATAACTTTTAAGGAAAATAAGTCTATTAGAAAAAGTTATAGAACTTCAACAAAAACTAAAAAATTTTACAGCATACGTTTTTTGAAAACTAATTTGACGTATCCCCTAGAGCAGGTGTGGCCAAACTTTTTTTTATATAAGGGCTACTTTTTTTGTAGAAATTTTTGGCGGTCTACCTTGTATGTGTAAAAAATAATTAATATTCTTAAAACAAATGTAACTTTTGTTGTTTTATATAAGTAAAAAAATTTTTTATTAACTTCAAAATAAACAACTTAAAAATTATAAAAACTTTTTTTTTTGAAGATGAAACCTGGAACTGCATATTTTGTGCTAGTTTTTCAAAATTTGGATCGAAATTTGTCAGGGCGATTCTTAAACATGCCTGCAAATGTTCGTTAGTTAATTGAGATCTATGTTTTGTTTTTATACTATTCATCGAAGAAAAAGCAGATTCACACAAATATGTGGATCCGAAAAACGAATGGAAAGTAGCAAATACCCTCCAAATGTTGGGGTATTTATCTTTAAAAATATATTTTATAAAATCTTTCGACCCATGCATTGATTTAAGACTTAAGTCACATTTTATATTTATAAGTTCTTCTTCTAATTCAGCCAAATTGCGAATTTGTAGAAAGTCGCCAATTTTTTTAGCTAAAAATTCAATACTCACGTCTTCCTTGAAGGGGTTTGTAGAAAAGTGGTGATACTTTCAATATTATTAAAACTTTCGAATCTTTTTTCAAATTCATTCATGAGAGTTCTTAGACTAGCTACATATCTATCCACATTTAATCTTTTTTCAGCACCTCTTTCGTCATCTATATTCGCAAAATGTTTTAAGTCGTCACGTTCAATTTGTTTAAGTTGTATATTCAACTTTTCTTTAAATGAATTTACATGACTAACCATTTCAATTGATCTTTGCCTTGTAATTGGGTATTTAGTAGGCTTATCTTCTCAGTAACGTCGCAAAAAAAAGCTAGATCGCAGCGCCATTCTGAATCACTCAATTGAACATATTGAATTTTTTTAGTTTCCAGAAAAATGCAAACTTTTGGTAATAGTTCTCTGAAACGAGTCAAAAACTTAGTACGGCTTAGCCATCTAACATCTGTGTGTAAAAGCAATTCATTGTGTTAGCAAAGCATGAAATTCTCGACGCGATAAACTCTTCGACCTGATGTAGTTGACAGTTTTGAACGCTATGTCCATGACATGATCAAAGTTTAAAACTTTTGAGCATAGGACTTGATTATGTATGATGCAATGATAATCAATAAATCTGGGAAATTTTCATCGCGCTTGCAACGAGAAATAAAGCCATTATTGCAACCAGTCATTGCAGGGGCACCATCTGTTGTAATTGAAAACAGTTTGGAAATTGGAAAATTTGTAAGTGATATAAATTCTTTGAATGAGTTGAAAATATCTTCACCTCTTGTGCGTTCATTCATCGGAATTATTGTTAACATCTCTTCTACGGCTGACATGTCAACAAAAACCATTCTGATGAAAACACAGAGTTGCGCAGTGCCAATATAGTCAGTCGACTCGTCAAACTTTAATGAGAGAACAACGCACTTATCAACATTAATTTGTAGAGTTTGCCCAAGATCTTGACTGATATTCTTTGTTCTTCGCATAATAGTATTCGTGACAATGACAAGTTATTTATACATGTCATAATTTCGGACTTATTTTTGAAGTTTTCAAATAAAACATCTTCCGCTTTGATGAAAGCTTCTTTTACTATTTCTCCATCGCTAAAAGTTTTGTTATGTTTAATTAATGTTTGAGTAATTTTGAATGAAGCGATTGTAGCAAATTTTGAGCTTGTGTTGTATTTAAAAAAGCTATTTTGTTGTTCAAGCAATTCTGCTTTGAGTTGTTTAACTTTTGATTTTCTTAAGGGTGTATTTTGTGGAAAATCAATAGAATAATTTTTGTGAACTTTAAAAAAATGTCTCTCCACGTTCGCTTTTTTAGGCAATGCAACTCTTCACTTACAAATTAAACATAAACACTTGTTATTGTTCATTACAAAAAAGTAGTTCTCTTCCCATTCATTATGATAATGGTAAGTTTTTCTTTTTTTAAAAGATGATCCTGGCTCATTCATTTATCAGCCACAAAGATAAAATCAAATATAGTTAAAACTACTTCTAATAAAGGTAATAAAAGATAGTAATAAAGGTACTTTTATAAAAGGTTAATTTTGTAAAAAATTGGTATTAAGTTGAACATTTGTGCCCAAGATTTTAATTAACTTGTTCTCATATTTCTTAATCATTTTATAATTACTAATTTAAATTTATGTGTATTCAAAATTAAATGAGTTTAAATCTTACAAAAGAGTAAAATTTTTATGAATGAATTTGAATAAAGGTATAGGTATCGTGGGGCGTTTCATTGAGAAGTTCAACCAAAACCGCTTATGTCTAACTATGAATAGACTTGTAGTACGCGAATCGAACCCAACACTTTGTGTTCGATGTCCGACGCGCTACCTAAACTACCCACGCCCCCATAATCATAAAAAACCTAATCTACCCACGCCTCTATATTAAATAAAAGTTTAGTATTATTTAGAAATTTCTATTGTTCTAGTATTTTTTATATCTGACACTGGTACGTTGCGTATTTATTTTTTGACAAAAAAATTTTTTTAGGTTTTAAATTAAATATCAATTGATTATTTATGTTGACAACTATTTTTTATAATGATTTTTTTCATTAATTTCACTTTTTTACATTTAACTATTTTTAATTTGATTTAATAAAATTATGACAAACATGCCCTTCAAATTGAAAAAAATTCAAGCAAGGATGTTATTTTTCTTAAGTTACTGTGTCGAATAACTGAAAGATTTAAAATAGATTTAGTAATTTAGTATACTTCATTATAGTAAATGTGTCACATGTGCATATAAAAAGACTAAATTAGAATTTTTTTAACATTGACTTCAGAAATTTTCTATAAACAAAATTAGAATTTTTTATATTCAACTTTCATAGAAACTTGCATATGGTTACTATTGTTTAGTAAGGCAAAATGAGTCACTGAATTAACGAAAAAAAATTAAATTATAAGTAGATTAAAAAAATGTTTCTTAATAGATCTCACAAAAAATACACATCAAAAAATTCTACTTAATACTTTTCCTAATTATAAATTATTGCTTTATTACATAAGATTAAATTTAATATAATTTTCCTATTTCAAAACTTAAAAAAATTTTTTTTTTTGAAAATTGTAGTCATAAAAGTAAAATTTTTTTTAATCATTTCGATATACCGAAAAACAGTTTTACTAAATGTCTTAGTGTAACAATATGTCTAAAAGAATTCTAAAAATATTTAAAAAGGTTCATAGTAACAACGTCGAAAACCAAAATGTCCGAGACGAAAACGTCCTAAAACCAAAACTTTCAAAACCAAAACGTCCAAAAAGAAAGTGTGTGAAATCCAAAATGTCTTAAAATCTAAACATCTTAGAATTAAAGAGTTCTAAAACCAAAAAGCTTAAACTGAATTGTTTAGAACTCTTAGGTCGTTTAGATTTTAAGATATTTTGGACATAGGATGTATTGCCTTTGGACGTTTTTCTTCAAATGTTTTAGTTAAACTTTTTATTAAAGAATAAACAAATTTGACATTTTCAATTTTAAGCGTAAAAACTTTTTACCGAAAATAAGACTAATTTATAAATTTAATGCACTTACAAAGACACAAGCAAAATTTTATTGGTGGTAAAACGCAAAGAACAATGTTGAAAATAATGTTCAACTTCTGATTTTTAAAATTTATATCATCAATCAGACCAATTCTACTGCATAATGAAAAGATAATCAAAGTTAAATAAATAACATACCACCGGAAATAATATAAGCTTCTCAAAGCTCTTAATTGGTAACATAAATACATAGGTTTGCAACATATAGTTGTTATACCCAACATATAATGATAATACAATGTCCTTAATTTCCTCATCATCTTGAAAAATATGAGGATTATTTATGGAAGGGAAGTGTGATGTTGCGCATAGAAAATTTTTAGCCTAAAATAAGAAATCTTTATCAATATGATTGATTATCAACTATGCTAAAAATTGGGAAAATGCAACTTCATGAAACATCCACATAGATAATATGATAGAAACGGAAATTCATAAGAAAAAAAATTGATCCAACAATTAATTTCTGGTTTATTCCTTAATTGTTTATAAACTACTTGAGGTCTACTTTCTTGAACTTGGCGGTCGACTAGTCGACCGCGGGCGACTTCTTGGACACCTCTGCCCTAGAGCATACTCTATGGGTGGCATGGCAGATTGGTTGAGATGATGGACTCAGCACGGAAGCCTCTGGATTCGATTCCTCATCGATACCAATTTGTTCATAGTTTGACATAACCGTACATCAGTGCCTTGTCAATGAAAACACCCACGGTACAAAAATAAAATTGTAGATGGCCTTGATTTTTTGGAAAAAAAAACAAATATCAAAATTGTGAATTTTGAATAAAAAACTTCTTTTTTGCCAACACCGATGCTTATTTTAGTTATACTTGATTGGAAAATTAAAAAAAAAAAGATTTAATGAAGGGTGTAAAAAACATTGACAGAATTGACTCCGTCAACCACGTTATTCAAAGGCCGTCAACCGATAATAAGGAATTTTTCACTTTTGTATTTATTTTTATAATACTATTTTCCCTTCTCTGTGTATCTTTTTTTACTCTTTTAGGCGAATCCTGATGTCAAAAATGAGACACAAGAAACGGTATCGTATTTTTTCTTTCTTAGAGTTTGAATTTACAAGGAATATTTAAAACGATGATTCTTTATTTCACTTTGAATTTCTTGATTGCTATATTTGACGATAATTTATTTGTAAATTTGATCTTTTTATTGTCCAAATCAGCAAGTCATAACTGGAAACTTTAGTATATTGTTTCTTTTAAACCTTGCAAAAATAATTTAATTTCTTTATTTTAAAAACAAGAAATGTTAATGTTTTTTTCGTTTGTGTTTTTTTACTTTCTTTATTATTTTAGATGAATCCTATTGTCAAAAATGAACCACAAGAAACGGTAAGCTAGTTTCTTTCTAAGAATTGTAATATATAAAAAAATATTTTAAACAAGATGAGATCGTTTTAAATTCTTTGATTGGGTTTTCTTATTTATCATACCAGCAAATCATAACTGGAATCGAAAATAATTAAATTTCTTTATTTAAAAAATAAGAAATGTTTCACTTAGAAATATAAAAATTGTATTTAATGGAGAAATTGAATCAATACTTATTAAAAACGAATATTTTCGTACTTCACAATTTTTTCAACACAATTAAAAAATTAAAATGAAGAGGTATGCGTATATTTGCGTGTAGAGTTGATTTGGGAAGACTCAAAAAGGCTTAATCTTGACTGTTGAGTCTGAGGTGTTCAAAAGAATGAAAATATTAGAGATTTTAAACATTGATTTAATTTTTCCTTATTATGTGCAATTTGATTACACTAGTTTGGTGTACTCTTTTGCTATTCTGACCCATCGTTTTGCTTTTTAGACACACCGTTTTGCAATTCTTGTAGGTTAGGGGTTAGGTTATAGTGGGGTATTTTCATTGAAAAGACACAATTGCGGCGCTTGTACTGAATTATTAGGAAAGCAGGATTGTTGCGTCATCGAACTATAAGGAAAGCAAGATTGATGCGGCATCGAACCCTAGACCTTGATTTATCGAATCCAATATCTAACCAACTCTATCCACACCCACTGCAGGTTGTAGTTATGATAGTCCAGGTTTTCTTAAAGATCCCCCGGTTGCCTCCAATATGGCCAACACCGTGACCGAAGGTTTCGTGCTGGGACACTTCTTCACCAGACAGTTCGTTGAACAGACATATCGTTGCTTGACATTTAGTCGAACAGGGTTTGCCTCGAAAGAGTAATCAGTCAGAAGCTACAGTTATATAACATTCCTCACCTGCATAGTAAAATATTATTGAAAGCTTTTTATTCGCCTTTAACATATGGAGAGAATCGCTAAATACGGATGACCATTGGCATTTTAGATCGGAAGAATACATCGCATGGTCTTAATATTTTTTTATTTAATCTTTTATGTTTTAAAATTGATCTTGATAAATTAAACTTTTTAGGTTTTATGAAGAAAAAAGAATGAGAGTTAATGGTGCTTGCCTATCTTATGCAAATTTGCTCCCGAATACACTCATGTCTACTATTCTATAATATTCCCATACTTAATTTAATTTTTGCCTTGTAAATAAATGCTTCTTCACATTTTAAAGCATTCTGCTACACTTTAAAGCCAAATTGCTATTACAACTTTTAAACATCGAGAGGTTCATCGCTTTTATATGGTATGGCAGGGCCGTATCAAGGGGGGGGGGCAATTGCCCCGGGGCGCCTTTTCATTGCCACTGACGTCAACGCGGCAGAGCTTAAGATGGAAATTGAGGACATTCAAATGTTTTTGAAACCTCGGAAGGAAAAACCCGCAAACGCTATGGAGTTACTTGGTATCCTGTCCTCGCACTCAGGACTCCCGATCCACAAGTGGCTCTGAGGATCATGCTAACAATTGATGCTGTGAAAGGTCATTCAGCAAGCTAAAACTTATTAAGTCCTACCTAAGGAGCACTATGGGGCAAGCCCGCCTCCAAAGTTAGGCTCTTATGAGCATTGAGAAAGAAGTTCTCGATTGTGTTGATTTTGACGAAGTCATCGATAATTTTGCTGCTGCTAAAACACGAAAAATGAACATCTAATGGAGACCGCCTTCGACTCTGTCAGTATATATTTGAATTATGTGGCTTAATAAAAATGTGAGCATTTTTTTTCTAAATCACTTTTTAAGCTTGATACGGCCCTTTTTATGGTATGCTTATTTATCTTTTAAATAACCATCTATTTATCTTTATAAACTATATTTATAGAATATTATTTAAAAATATTAAATCCAATATTACAACTCACTACAAAAATAGTCATACAAATACTAAAATTTCTATTAAAACAGAATATTCACTTTCATAAGTAAAATATCGAGAAAAAATGAAAACCTATATATTTATAAAAAATTCTTCTCTTGGACACAAGCCACTCAATGTATAATTAAGGTTCTTTCTCACAAACAAAAAAAACTATATTATTAGAAATAATATCAATATCGATTAAAAAAAGTTCAAAAAAATGCTTTAAATAAGTAATAAAAAAGATGTGTAGTTCAGTGATGGGATTCAAATGTTGTAACATGAGGTTTTCTCACTAGCAGCATGCCAGACCAAAGATTATATGTGATACAGTAAACTCTGCAAAAACCGAAATTTATGAGAAACCGGAATATTTTTTCGGTTTGCCTGTTATGCCTACTAAAATAAACCGGAATTCGAAATTCTGGAAACTGGAAAAAAAATTTAGTCCGAACAGACAAAATATTGTTCTTTAAATCGGAATTTGTTCTTAGATTCATGATATTTCTTGCTTTTTTAAGAGTCTATTTTTATACTTTTTACGTTTCATAAAACTAAAATGGTAATTTACTTTATTTTAATCTTGAAAAATGCGCATTATATTTGAACTTTTTTTTATTTGTAGATAAATTAATTGAATTTTTGTGTACCTTTTCTTCATTGGTTTGAAAAAACATAATGCCTAAAAGAAAAAGAAATGAGATTGACTTAAATTCAAAAATAAGTTTGATAAATGATGTTGAAAAAGGGTTGAGCGTTGCCGGGGCAACAATAAAATACTCTTTAGACAAGTCAACCATCTACGATATTTTGAAGGCTAAGGATAAATATAAAATTCAAAGCAAAGCATCATGTGCATCCAAATTTAGAGTGATTAAAACAAAGTTTACTGATATTGATGAATTAATGCTCAGCTGGTTCAAAACTGCACGCGACAAGAATATTCCTGTTTCGGGACCCATAATAAGAGCTAAGGACGGACAATTCGCTGAAAAAATGGATAGTGAAAACCCTAAAGCTTCAGAAGGTTGGCTTAGCAAATGGAAAAAAAGACACGATATAAAGCAACTTACAGTTTGTGGAGAAAGGGGAGATGTAAATGATTGGAAAAAGAGTATTCATCATTTATGCAAAGGGTATAAAAGTCGGAAAATATTTTTAATTGTGATGAGACTGGTTTATTTTTTCGAGCTTTGCCGGACAAAACTTTGTCCTTCAAAAATGATGATGTCAAAGGAATCAAGTTTTCTAAGGAGAGAATAACAATAATGTTGACTTGTAGCATGATTGGAGAAAAGGTAAAACAATTTTTTTTGAATATTTTTTTTAATTTTAAATCAAATTTGTTTTTTTATAATTTAGTTAAAACCCTTTATAATTGGGCGAGCTCAAAAGCCAAGATGTTTTAAATCGATTGACACGGAGCGTTTTCCGGTTACATGGAAATTCAACAGGAAAGCGTGGATGACTGGTTTCTTATTTCAGGAATAACTTGATGAACTTAACTCTAAAACGAGATTTCAAAAACGGGAAATTTTATTGTTTCTTGATGATGCCTCTTCACACGTTCACTTTGAAAAAAGCCACGTGAAGCTTGCTTTTCTTCCAACAAATACAACATCCGTACTACAACCGTTGGATCAAGGCATAATTTAAGTTTTCAAGAACAAGTATAGGGTGAAATTGTTACACAGTGTGCTTTCCAAAATTGATGATGTGAATACAGGGAGCGATATCGTCAAACAAATTAGTGTTCTATACGCTGTAAATTGGTCTTCCCAAGCATGGAAAGAAACGACTGATAGTATGATCTCCAAGTGCTTTAAAAGATGTGGATTTGATATAAAAACACTTAGTGATGATAATGAAGGAGAATTTGAAGAAAGATGACGAGTATTCGAAGGATTTTGGTCAGTGATCTCGCAGCTTTCGATAATTATAAAAAAATAGATGAGCTAGTTCGAGTGGAGGAAGTTGGAAATGATTGCGAGAATGCTTTAATTGAAATCTACTCTAAAAATCAATAGAGTAAGGAGGAAGAAAAATTTGAAGTTGCGGTTGAGGAAGAAGATGATGAAAAAGATAATGATGATCAGAATTTGACTTTTAAGGAAATGGTAACTATGATAAATCAGATCAAAAATGCTGTTTAATAAAAGCCTCTAACTACGAAAAGCTAAATGAAAAACTTCAAGACCTTACGCAAGAAATTGAGAAAGAAATTTTAATGGGAAAAGAAAATTTAAAACAAATAAATTTGGATCAATAGCTAATAAAAAAATTTTTTTTTTTATTTATAAAATTTTATAACTTAGACTT
Source organism: Nectonema munidae (assembly GCA_030549495.1). Classification (NCBI taxonomy): domain Eukaryota; kingdom Metazoa; phylum Nematomorpha; class Nectonematoida; family Nectonematidae; genus Nectonema; species Nectonema munidae. The sequence continues at coordinate 67,289 of JAUIRK010000368.1, forward strand.
TAATTTGTAAAAAACCTAAAGAGTGTTATAGGCTTTCTTTATAGAATAAATTTTATGTTAGATTCAGTACCCATTATATCCCATTGACTCCTTAAGGAGTCAAGTTTTTTGGTCAAAATTTCCAATAGAAAAAATTGAAAATATTTAAAAAAATTTATACAATATTGTTTTTTAAACTTTTTATTTCAACTTGTAAAAAAAAAAGTAAAAATTTCACGTTCAAAAAAAGATATATTTGTTAAAAGCTTAGTGTTTGGATAATTTGTACAAATTTTGCCACATTTTTGTTTTTTAATTATTCTGTGATAAAAAAAAACTATATTTAGAATTTTTATAATGTAAACATTTAAATAATAGTTTTAAAGATTTGTTTAAATTAAAATAATATAAATTCTATTTTTAGTTTACAACTAGTTGCTTATTAAAACTATGACTCCCTAAGGAGTCATTGGGATAATACAATGTTTTTCAATAAAAAATTTTGTCCATAGGTTAAAAATCAAAAAATAATTATATATATATACTTAAAATCTAAAAAATTTCAAAAATATATTTATTTTTTTTAAATATTTTTAGAATTTTATATTATTCGAAATTTTCATTTTTTTAAGCTTTTTTCAAATCTAATTTTTTTGACAATAAATGGATGACCAACTACATTTTACTTACTTAGAAAATGCTCTTGATTATATTAGTGCAGAAAATGTTTTGACAGCTGATATAGTTGTTACTGGTGTACCATCTGGAGGTGAAGGAAGCGACATGGAACAAGATGAAACAGAGAATTTTGCTTCACTTGAAATTTGTGCAGAAGTCGATGTTTTTCCTATTCAAGACGACATTGAAATAAATGAAGCATGTCTTTCAAAACTAAAGTGGAGCGGTCAGCCAATTCATACAAAAGAAAAAAGATGCGATAGAAATGAGGATGAGTATGCCATGAAGAATTTACTACATTTACACCCAGAATTACTAGATAAAACGTGCTGGCAGGTTTTTTTTGATATATTTGAAGATATGCTTTACTTGTTGACGGAGGAAACAAATAACTACGCCAAGAGAAACCATAATTTTCAAAATTTTTATGCTTCTAATGAGGAAATTTGTAATTTTATCGGTTTAGTTTTTTTATCCGGATACAATGTCAGAACTTCAGAAAGAGATTATTGGAGTAAACAAAAGGATATTGAATGTCAAATTTTTTCTACAACAATGAGTAGAAACAGATTTCAGGAATTGAAAAAATTTTTACATTGTGCAAACAATGATAATTTGTCAAAAAGAAAAATGGCTAAAGTTTTACCTTTGTTTGAAATTCTTAATTTAATACTTATAAAATATGGAATCAACCATGAAGATTTAAGTATTGATGAGTCGATGACACCTTACTATGGTCGACATGGTTGCAAACAATTTATTAGAAATAAACCCATTCGTTTTGGTTTTAAAACATGGGTTCTTGCAAGTTCAACAGGTATGCCATACAAATTAGAAATTTATGAAGGTAAAGATAAATCTCACAATTCGAAAGAACCGTTAGGGACACGAGTAGTTAAAAAAATGGTTTTTAGTTGTCCTAATCCCATAGAACATCAATTTTATTTTGATAATTTTTTTACATCTTTTTCTCTGATAAAAGAACTGAATGATAATGGTATTAGGGCAACTGGAACAATGAGAGAGAATAGAGCATCCAAATGTCCTTTAACAAATAGAAGTACTTTTTTAAAAAAAGAAAGAGGGTTTTTTGAAAACTTTAGTAGTAATGGTGTTCAAATTACAAGATGGATGGACAATTCAATCTTCACCGTTTGTACAAATTCGGAGAGTGTTTTTCCTTTGATAGATGTTCATAGATGGAAAAAAAATTGTGGAAAAATAAAAGTAAACCAACCTTTTGTTAAAAGCCTACAACAGAGGAATGGGAGGCGTTTTGATCTTTTTGATAGACCACAAAAAAAAAGTAAAAAGTGGTATTGGCCGCTGATAATAAACTCAACAAATATAGCTTTTGTTTTTTCTTGGAAGTTATATCAAATAATCTGTAACAAAGATTTTCGAAGAGAAATAGTTCAAGTTCTCCTAAAAAAGTCAAAGCCACCACTAAACATTAATTTGGGTCCAAAAGGAAGAAAATCTGTTCCAAGTAAAGATATAAGAACAGACAATCATAATCATAATCCAGAATCATTTACTACATCAAGACGCTGTTATATATGTAAAAAAAACACAAAAATTAAATGTAAAAAATGTGAAGTTTATTTACATTTAAAAAACTGTTGGCAAGTTTTTCATCAACACTAGTTATTTTTATTAATAAAAGTTTTTTAAATTTTACCTTTATATTATCCCAATGACTCCTTTAGGAGTCATATTTTTTTTATAAAGAAAAATTTTTTTTTTAATTATTTTTTAATTTCAGTATATTTAAATAGACATTAAGGAATTAGTTTTTAAAAATTAACTATTTTTATAAAATTTTAGCCTTGTTGGGTTATAATGGGTTAAAAAAATAGCCGTTTCGAGTAACCGGAATTTCGAAATACCAGAAAATTTTTTCGGTCCGGAGAGAGTCCACTGTATATACAATTTATATCCCTTTTAATCTAGTCTATTTCATAATAAGCGTTTACTACCACTTTTCAACCTTTTTTGATATCTTCTATCATTACCTCAAAGGGCCACTTTGATTAAAAAGCCTAGCAAATCTGTCCTTTCCTGTGATCTAAATATTCTTAAAGGCATCAGATACAATTCTATCATTTATTTCCTTTTCAAAAGCCCACTTATTTTCTTTAAGCATTTCCAATGCTTTTATATACCTTTTTATTAGTTTTCAGCTCTTGGCAAAGTTACACTTTTGACTTGCTTGGAGAGCATTAGAAGGTAAGGACATTTCTTGAAGTATGTCTATCATCAGTGCTAAATCAGCCAAGAAATATTTGTTTCAAAGAAGGGGGCAGCAATTCCAGAATGGTTTGTCGTAGTAATGAAACATTTTTATAATTCCGAATAAGCATGCCACACAGCAAGTGCAGATCTTAAAATGCAAGCAGACCATCTTGGTCCAAGAAGCCTAGCTATCTTCAGAATTTATTGTGCAAGTTTTTTCGAAATTTTGAGAGTTCCATTTGGTTTCTATTTGATATGTGGAAGATGGTGTGAATTTTATTCATGAATATTTTGAAGTGATTCACTTGTTTTATTTCATTAACAGAATCATCTAAAACAAGTTAGACGCCATGATTTAAATAATCCCAAATGGCAACGCGAGGAAAATCGCCAAGCAATACACTTGCCGCATCTGAATAGAAGGCAATCAAATTATTTCTTAAATATTCAAAATCAAATCGAACAGAGTTCAAACTTTTTAACAAGGATGTATATATTGCTTCTCCCCCTGTCCTTCTAATTCAGTCAAATCTAGGAGCATTGTTGGTGATATATCACAACATTCACTCTTTAAAAATATTATAAGCACAGTCTTACTAGATATGGTTGAAGCTTCATACAAGATAACACCGATTATAGAATTTTGTCCATTAATTTTAGTGAATATTTTTTTTTTTTTATCTCCTTTGCAATGAGATCAACTTTTTTCAAGCAGTTTTACGAGAATGAAGTCTAACATCCATGTCAACTCCATTTTTAGAAAATCGTCTCTTTCTCTTTACAAAACTGTATACTGTATTGAAAATTTATATGAAAACTCAATATGTTTCTGCTTCAACTATCCATGCATTTTCTAATTGCTTATCTGCACGATCTCGTAGATGCTTAACACAAATTTCGTGGCTTTTTGATGAAAAATGCTTGGTCATTTTTTTCTGAGAGATGCTTGTTGAATTGTTTTTTTCCTTTTCTGAGACTTCAATACTGTAGCTTCCCCATTACATCGATATGTGAATTCCCTTCATGTTTATGGAATCAAATTTGGCACAGTGATTACAACCAAGTTTCTTACTACGAACAATCAACCCATTTTATTTTTCTTGATTTTCTCATATTGCTTCATACTCCAAAAGTCTGGAAAAGCTGATGCTGTATCTGCCTCATTTCTAGTTTGCACAGCCTCCGAAGCAGAAGTCTCAATAGCATTATTCAGAAAAGTTAACTGTTCTTCTTTCTCACCGGCGTCTTGCTTTGAACTTTTATTTCTTGAAATTTTTCGCACAAACAATTTGGTGCCTCTAATTTACTGAAAGGTGAATAATTTGTATAGATTAACGTTTAAAGATTTGATTTATTTGACAGGATTATTAACTTTTATAAAGAATAAGCGACTGACACCATAAGATTCGTGAAGATACAAAATATACATATGATTGTTAACAACCGGTTCGTGGATGTCATTAAATGTTCCTTTTTTTTGAAAAAGTTTTTACTGCATTATAACCGTCTTAAATAACTTTATTTTCCTTCTTAAATTTATATTTGATGATTTGATTTTTACTTTATCATATGGAATTAGCATGTTCATCTCCGCCTGGGAAACGAACCAAAAGAATTTCTACAGAATGTGCACTTCTATCTGACCTTAAAAATCTTCAAATAAGTGCAATTGTGCATTTTGTAAAACTCCAGGATATTATAATTGACAATACGGATGAAATGATTTAGGTGCAATCACCAACTTTATCCCCAAATGGCAAATAAATCTAAAACATCCCCTGCCCATAAAGAAAAAAAACAGTTAAACCCATTAACCTAGTTAAAATCAAGACGAAGGAAGAAAAACTTAATAAAGTCAAAACTATGACATTGAAAAAAGGGATTTTAAATAAAATGAATTCACGTAAGAATGAAATCGCCATCGAAAACATTAGGATAAAAAACTCAGGATCAGCATATATTGACCTTCAAAACTCCAACCCTCTCTACTGCAAGAAAGCTTTGAAATCATAAAAAACAAAGAGTTTATTCCCAGATTTATAATCAAAGCAATTCCTCCTGACATGGGGCTTAAAGAAATTATAGATTGACTATCATTCTGCAATTATAATTTAACCCAACTTGGAGGCGTGAAATAAAAAGCAAAAGCGGTACTTTTCAATTTACTATCGTCGAACCTCTAAACCCCCAGGTTGCGTCCTTTCACAGTAGATCAACAAGTATCTTATGTGGTTTCAACTCGCTACCTATAAAGCTCTCATCATGAATCCGAAAATCTGCCATAAGTGTGGAAAATTTGGGCACTATTAGAATTTATGTCTTTCAAAAAACCCAAGATGTCTCAAATGCACTAACATGGGACTTAATGATCAAAGTTGCAAGGAAACATCCGTAAAGTGCATTAACCGTGGTGATAAACACTTCTAAAATTACAAGAATTGTTCTTATTTGTTAAAAAGAATTCAATCTTCGCAAAATTTTCATTTTAACACGTTGAACAGATTCATCTCTAAAGCATGAAATTCTCAGCACTTCATATTAATCGAAGAAAATCGAAAATTGCATGGCTGAATCTCCTTATCTATTTGGAAACAAAGCCCTATAAATTGATCATCTCCATAAATGAACCATATGCATGGAAAAATAAAATTTCGTCTGTACCTAGGGCGTATACTATCCTAGCATCTGATTCAGAAAACATACTTGCAGCCATACTAATATCAATCCTACTCAAGTTTAATGAATAACCATTTTTGCCCTGTCACAATAACCGTCAACAACTCAAAAACGCATTTTATTTCAGCCTATTTCCATCCAACTGAAGTTCATTTGACGTCTTCTTCGCTGATATAAAATTAATTAAATTGAAAATGATCGTTTTGTCATTTTAACAGGCACTAATGCTCGGTATTCTCTTAGGAGTGAAAAAGGGGCCCTTACCCCTATATTATTTGCACAAGGTTGATAAGAATAAGCTGTCCATGTTTCATAGCTTTAAGATCGGATATTGATTGTACGTCTCATATCGATTTAACCATTTGTAATTGCAAATCAAGGAAATTTTTTACAAACTGGGATATCCTTGACCAGCCTTCTTTATCAGACCATTTTGCATTAGAATTGATTTAGATTTCCCGCAATATGGACATAACAATTTGATAAACAAGTAATCTTTAACCAGAGTGAGTTCATGAATTTAATAAAACAAAATCATGAAAGTAATAAAAGCTTTGAACGGCAAATTATGTGTCCTACCGATATTGAAATTGTTTCTGAATCTATGGTAAACATCTTTACTAATTCTTTTAACTATTCTTCACATACGTTTAAATGCAAAAGTTATTTTTGGTTCCCTACCCTTGGGTAAAGGTAAAGGTAGCGTGGGCTTTTTTCATCGAAAAGGCACAATTGCACAGCTTGTATCGAACTATAAAGAAAGTAGCCTTGATGGGGGATCACATCCAAGACCTTGAGTTATCCACCCCAGTATCCAACCAACCTTACTCGCGCCCCTTTATTAATATCCTAAGGCAGAAATTTCGCCATGCTGCAAAAATTTCCAGAAAAAGTAAGAATAAAACGACTTTCAAAGATATAAAGAAATCAAGACATACTATATATAAACAAAATCCTCTTTTTTTGCAAGAAAGCTGGAAAAATTTCTAGAATTTAATAGATATTCTATTTGGAAAAAGATAAAAATCATGAGAGGATACAGCAAATCCACACCACAAAAAAGCAATTTTATCATACCTGATGGTACCACTGCAAATACGACTAATAACTTAATTCAAATTTTAGAATACTTTTTCCTAAAACCCCATGTGTGCTATTCTTCACTTCGTTCGACTCTTAACCCATTTACCCCAATCACTTTTCCCGAGGTTAAAAATGATATATCAAATTCAAATCTTAAATCTTCCTCAGAAGGGAATATGATCTCCTATTGTCATATCAAATTAGTATTTCCTAAAGTTTTCTAGAATTTGATTCGATTTAATTATTCTTTTAACTAAAACTGATTCTGTACTACTGAGTAGAACTGATTTTTTTTAGTCTGAAGCAGTGTTAAATAACTTACATTAGTTTTCACCTATAAGATAAAGAGATTAAGAAGGAGTATACTAGTCTTTCCTCTAAAACTCTTTATCTTAATTTCAATCTCAATTAGATCTGCTGTTTTAAATATGTTTTTCCCCATTTTATAGATTTTTGCTGAACAAATTATACTTTATTTATTATTATGTAAAAGGTTATATTTTACTATACTCTAAAAATAAATCTTTTATTAAAAAATGCATTATAAACAAAAATAACACATAGCTTATGAGGAAAATAAAGCTTTTACAAGAAAAGAGTTAGTGTATATGAATATAGGTATATATACATAAAAAATATCACTTGGAGGGCAGAGCTGCTTCTATTGGTCAAAAAGAAACTGAAGTCGTTTTCGATCTGTTCCGAATTTGTTTACAATTCTTTCCATGAAAATTTGTCTTCATTAACTTTTCTTCTATGTACGCTAAGCATGCATAAGCCAGAAAGGCGGTCATCTGACATAGATATTTCTGTTACTTTTTCGAATATGTCCATTTTAAAGTGTTCTTCTGCTTTGCTTCGATGAGTGTGAATTATAGCTAGTAAGTTTCGAACTTGTTCATGAACCTGAGTAATCTAACTGAACTGCTTCAGCCATGTCAAACATGCGGCCCGCGGGCCGCATGCGGCCCATTACAAGCAGATTTGCGGCCCACACAGATTACAGTATTATTAATTATAATTTTATGTATAAGTGTAGATTTAGACTTCTCAGAGAACTAGGTTGACTGTTTTTCACTTATCATCCCTTATAAAAGTTCGCACTGCACAGAAATTTCAGCCAGACATAGCAAAGATTGTGAATAACAAGAGGTGTCAAGCCTCCAGACAAGAACATGTAAAGTATTTGAATAATTAACAATAAATGTTTATTTTGAACTATTGTAATTTATGTGCATTTCATTTGTAGTTCATTCAAATACATGTGGGCCATGTATGTTGCCTTATAAACTTTTTTATATTAAAATAAAGAACAGATTTATATCCTTGTTAATTTTTAAATTAAATTATTTTGTTTAACTATACATGACTTTGTACTTGCATTTTTGAATATAATCAAACTATTACATGTTTCTAAGTTAAAAGTAAAATATTCTGCAATAATTTTTATTGAACAACTTTAAATATAATTGTAGGAGTGCGGCCCTCATGAGAACACAAACTCACTCCTTTGGCCCTCATGGGACTCCGAGTTTGACATGCCTTCTCTAGGGCATTATAAAATTTTCTGAAAACACTCAGGAGTGGGTATGATCTCTTATTGTCATATAAAAATAGTATTTTCTCTAATATCTAATTTTCTTATTAATTTATTTAATGCATGTTTTCCCTTTTATCTTTCTACCTAAATCCCCTAATTTACAATTAAATATTTGAAGTTAAAGACTAATCCCTCTTCTACCATGTATAGGCAAAATGCTCTAAAAAGTTGTTCGTATAAGAATGATTGACCATATTACCCAGTCTAACTGTCAAAGAGTCCCAAATTTTTAATAGCTTTTACAACATATATCTTGGCACAGCCACGCAGAAGTTTTGAAATGAAAAAGTTTAGCTTGGCATTGTACATATCTCATTTTCTGGTTACGTCTCACTCCGCCCTGAGATATAAGTTGGCGATGATCTGTAACCAGTTGTTCTTCCTTACACAGAACTTGAAACAGCAGATGCAAATTCAAATTTCCTTTTTGTGGTCTTTCCTTGAGTCGTCTGTGCTAGCCTTCTGCTTCCTTGTTGGTCCGTACCATTTGTAGATACAGAGAGCAATACTACAAGACCAAATACTGCTGTTCATTCAGATGATATGCACGTACGTGAATCGGGTAGCAAGGAGAGTGACGGTGGCATGATCCTGTAAACCGGCAAACACTCCGGTTATAACTTCTCTTAGTAAAAGTGGTAGGGCTAAGAGTTGTTCGCATAACTTGTGTGTCTCAGGATCCTTCTGGTAAAACTGAAAGCCCAACCTGGCCATTGTTCTGTAGGAGGCATGTGTCCAATGAAACGCACAGCCTAGTCAAAGTACCTCAGGCAAAACCAGTGAAACACTTTGCCAAATCGTTGCTAATTTATAATTTTGGATCGGCATCTATTATTATTATTAAACATTTTTATTTATACCATGATCATATGACCGTTGGAAAATAGTTATAAAACATTCTATATGATGTGAGGAAAGTGTGAAAACGAATTATTTTCACGTTGAGTGGTGAGGTAAGTCTTAAAGCATTAAGATTAGATTGTTGTTGCAAGCAATCAGAGGTGAGCGTGTTGAGCATTTGAGGGAGAAGTATAAGATGAGTTTGATCGGAGAAAGTCGACGAGAAAGTTAAGGTATTACAATTAACGTAAGTATGGTGACGTATTCTGTGGGGTAAACTTTTCTGATGAGGGACAAAAGGCATTAGTGCTAATGGACAGTTACCATAGTAGTATTTGTAACCAATGCAAGCAAGTGAGAAATTGCGTCTAAACTGTAATTTATCGAGTCCTAGAAGATTATAAAGATCTTGAGTAACTACGTCTCGTGAGCGAAGACCACTAATTATACGAATTGCACGGCGTTGTAGCGATTCTAAACAGTTTGTTAAGACTTTCAGGCTCCACACAATAGGATTGAGGCATATTCCATATGACATCTTATGAAGGCTTTGTAAATTTTTAGCAGAAGTTGTTCAGAGTTATTTGGAAGATTAGATTTTAGTAGACCTAGTACATAAAGTTCTTTCATTGTTTTCCGACAGATCTCTTGAACTTGGCGTTTTTGCTTTAGGTCGTTAGTTAGAATTACTCCAAGATGTTTGTGCTCACTACTG